>JALPQD010000088.1:6268677-6455945 GCA_023101885.1 Typhlomys cinereus
TTTGGCATCAGAATCTGGCATACACTTTTGTCCTAATTAGAAGTCTCAGACACTAGACTTCAGTGTAAGACATTGAAACGGAAATCAAGTTGGAAACTAATTAAAATTTGTGGAACCATCATATTTTTTGTATTTAATACTACTCACATTTCTTTACGGCAATATCCCTGTGTTTGATTTGAATAGTATTCTGATAATTGTAGCTACATGTATATACATATTTGCGCACGCATAAAGCATGTACACATGCATGCATTCATACACAAGAGCAGATATGAGAGTTCTAGCATATGTTATTTCACATTCATTCACTTAACATGAATGTATTACTTCACTCAGAAAATATTTGTTATAGAGTCTCTTTGAAATGCATATTAATAAACATATGCACATAATCATTGACTTGCTGACATTACATAAAACCTCATATGAACCATGTCTGCTCAAAAAAGCAACAGAATGTGAAAATATTATAAATACATTATATTCATAAATGAAGCACTGAAAGAAAAACAGGTCTTTTGTTAGAACATGTTAATGAAAGGTACTGGAATGTATTTGAAAACAATTATTATTTTATTGCAGAAAAGGTAGAAATTTGCAATTATTTATTCATAAAATCAGAATATATCCAATACATGGTGTAAAATTATTTTCATATCTCTTGTGACCTCATAAGATACACAGGATTTTTTTTACAAATGTATGTCAGTTTAGTTTCACAGTTTTCAGAAACACAAAGATCTTTTGATTGGTAGGATAGATAGAATTGTTGCTGAGAAGTTTCAAGAAGACACGACCTAAAATAAAAAAATACCATAATTGTGAAATTATATAATGCACAAATTTCCAAGACAATAGACAACTTTTACTTTACATATAAATGTTTTAAGTCTAAATTTATGTCATAAATTAATATAATTTAATATTAATTTAGTAAATAATTATAATACATTATTGATTTAATCTCTGTGACCTAGCAATACATGTTAGTAGATCCATTACATGTTAGTAGATCAAGAATCTAACAATAAAGTATGAAATTAAAAGTATCAAGTAATATTCAGTTAACAAAAAGTCTAAGGGCAAGACATATCAGTTGGTTTTAAAGTTGGCGAGTTAAGAGTATACCACAGAAATGGACCACTTGCCTGGCAAGAAGACCCTGAGTTGGATCCCGTATGCTGTAATAACATAGCAAAAAAAAAAAAAAAAAAAAAAAAAAAAAAAACCTGTGAATGACAGATTTAAGAGGGTAGAAAAATACATTAGTTTTCATACAGTTTAGGCTCATGGTAAGTAGAAACTTACATGAGAATGTCTTCAATAATGTGTCACAGAAGAACTTAGCTTTCATAGGACATTGTGGTTTTTGATAAAATATTAGAATTAACCGTAATTTGTAATATGTAAGCTATATCACTCCCAAGCATGTACAGGTAGTTTCACAATACATATTTCCAGATCATCAAATGTGGAGGTGTTTGCAAATATGGCATTAAAACTTAAACAAGGTCATAGCAGTTTTCCAACTAATAGGGTTAATGTATTTCATAAAAGAGTACATTTTATCAGATATAAAGAAGATAATATGAAGAGAGAGATTTGCAGATGACATGATTATATACCGTGTGATCCTAAAAAAACTCCACCAGGAAACTCCTGGAACTAATACCGAAGTTCTGTAGGTACAAAAATCAGTAGACTTACTGTATGCTCGAATGAAAGAAGTGAAAAAAGTAAGAGAACTTTACAATGAAAACTTTAAACCCTAAAGAAAGAAATTACAGAAGCCACCAGAAGATGGAAAGACCCTCCCATGCTCCTGGATTGGCAGAATCAGTATTATAAAATGACCACCCTACCAAATGCAATATATAGATCAATCCTATATCAATTAAAATCCCAAAGCAATCCTTTGAAGAAGTTGACCAAACAATCTCAACATTCATATGGAGATGCAAAGATCCAGGATAACAAAAACAATCCTGAGTAACAAAAACACTGCTGGAGGTATCACCATACCAAACCTTAGTCTATATTGCAAATCCATAGTTATAAAAACAGCCTGGTACTGGCTTCAATATAGGCACACAGATCAATGAATAAGGGTTGAAGACCCAAATATAAGCTCACACAATTACAGCTATTTGATCTTTGCAAAGGAGCCCAAAAAATCTAATGGAAAAAGAACAGCATCTTCAACAAATGGTGCTGGCAAAGTTGGATCTCCACACGCAGAAGATTAAAACTCGACCTATATTTGTCACCATGTACAAGACTTAATTCCAAATGGATCAAGGACCTCAATATAAGGCCAGAGACTATAAAAACCTTAGTTGAAAGTGTAGGGAACTCCCTTGAGCTGATGGGCTAGTCCAACAGTTCCTAAATGGAAATCCAATAGCACAGTCAATACAACCAACACTCAACAGATGGGATCTTATGAAATTAAAGAGCTTCTGTTCAGATAAAGAGATTGTAACCCAAGCACAAAAGCAACCAACAGAATGGGAGAAAATCTTCACTAACACATATCTTACAGAGCTGTATTATCCAGAGTGCACAAAGAATTATGAAACTAAACACCAAGAAAACAAATGGTTCGATTAAAAAATGGGCCTTGGAACTTAAAAGAAACTTTACCAGGGATGAAACTAAAATGGCTAACAAATATCTTTAAAAATGCTCTGCATCCTTAGCCATCAGGGAAATGCAAATCAAAACTTCTCTGAGATATCATCTCATCCCAGTCAGGATGACAAAAATCCACAACACAAATACCACAAAATGCTGGAAAGGATGTGGAGAGTAGGGAACTCTTCTAAATTGCTGGTGGAAATTCAGGCTTGTACAACACTCAGGTGATCAGTCTGGCAATTTTTTGAAAAGTTAAAGATTGAAATACCATATGACCCTGCTATTCCCCTTTTGGGAATAAATCCCCATACAGCAAAAATTTACCTTGATAGCACAAATACAACCATGTTCATAGTAGCACTGTTTACAATAGCAAAGTCATAAAATTAAACCTAATGTCCAACAGTTGATGAGTGGATAAGGAAAATGTGGTACATTTACAATGGAATCCTACTCAGCCATCAAAAATTATGAATTAATGAAATTTGCTGGGAAATGGATGTAATTAGAAAAAAAATATATTGAGTGAAGTATCCCAGACACAGAAAATTAAGTGTCATATGTACTCCCTGATAGGTGGATCCTACTACCAAACCCACTTAGACTCACACTCAAAGATATATCTCTGTAATACCTACAGTAATTGCAAAGATTATAAACAGGAGGAATGGAGAAGGAGGGCCCCACCAGCAATAAGGAGAGAGGGGATCATGCTATTGCAGAGAAAATAGGCCACCATCAAGGACTTCAAGTAAGTAATGAGACGTCTGGTTAAGGTCACAGACTTTCCTTCCTGGTCACTTGCATCTGATGGGGTATGATCTCACCAGAGAGGGTATAGAGTCTGGAAGATAGAAGGTAACCATCCTGCAAACAGGAGACTGACCCCCCACCTCACTGCAGTCTCTTACTCTTATTCCATCTACCTTTGAATCTACTCTCATAATAAGATTCTATTTTAACAGCTTTTTATCTCTGGCCAGGAGGTGACATCCAGTACCCATCAGGATGGAGTTAAGGGCGGTGCAGGAGCAGCAAAAATGAAAAAAAATAATCAACTAACCATGATTCAGAACATCAGAGACTCTGCATTAACCACCTGGAACAAGGCCAGCCTAATCTCTCCCCATCCCAAAGCTCAGGGAAATTTGCGGAAGAGGGGGCAGTAAGATTGTAAGGCCCAACAACAATATAGATACTCCACACAAGTTAGGGCCAAAGTAATCATAATAGGACTTTGAATGACCTGCACAATGACAAACATATCATTGACCCCTCAATGTCTAGCTTGGATCACAGGCACTAAGATCCTTAGAGCCATGGGATTAACAGCCAAAATAATGTTCCTATACTAAAGGGGAACCAAAAAAAGAGCTCTAGGCAATGCTACTGAGTCCCTGTACCTCATCAGAGAGGAGGACCCAGAGAGAAGTTTGGCATGCACAGTGAAGTATGATCCAGGGATGGGAGGGACAATGGTAGAAAGAGGGGTAGGGGTAGGGGTAAATTAATTAATTAATTAATATATGAAAGAGAGAGAAGATGCCCATGCACAAACCAAACAGAGAGAACTTGGAGGGAGCCAAAGCTACTAAAACCTTGATACTGAATTTTCAGCCCTAGGGCTACAAAATCAGTTGCTGCTGCTTTAATCAACTAATTTGTGTATGTCCTTGTGGCAACCTTAGCATACATGAATGGACTTTGGTACTAGGAGAGGGGTAGTAGGGGACAGAACACTGCACTAAGGATTGTTCTTGCGCATTGTATGTCCAGGACTTTTGTGTTAAATGAAAACATTTCAATTTATCATCATTTGTAGAGAAAGAGGTTTTTTTAAGATAAGATTTCTTGAAAATGGCTTTTCACTTTGACAAACTGCTACAAAAACATCCTGAAGGAAAAGGCAGAAAAAGATACTGGTGAAATGGATGAGGTAGAATAGGTGGGCTTCAATTCAAATAAGAAAGAAAGTGTCATGATAATGGACACATTTGAAGAAAGTGAACAACTTCCTGCACATGGTGCTCAGGGCCAGGATTTTAGTGGGAGCAAAGACTAATGCTCACTGGTGACAACTTAGGTGCAGTAGTGCATAAACAAAGAACTACTGTCACTGTTTGGTGATGCTTTTGTTTCACTATCCCAGTTGAGGAGATGTTTAAAAGTCAAGCAAAGAATGGACATAAATACAAATGCTCAAAAAACTACAAAAAATAATTTAATGGACCTTCTTCCCATAAAATTTTCAGACATGCTCATCAGACCTTTCATGTTTCTGAGTCTTCCTTTTGTATTAAGACAATCAACCCTGTGCTTTTTGACTGTGAAATCTTGTAGATGATTATTGTTTGGCTTCACATATTTGCAACTAGAGGACTTTGCCTCACAATGGGTCAGTACTCAAGTCTTAGCCATATCATATTTAGAGGAAGTTATATCAGATAGCTGACTAAGAATTGATGCTGGAACAGATTGAGACCTTAGCAGCTTTTGGTACAGTGTGAGAGTATTTTTACAACTGAAGAGGATGTAACATTGGGGAGCCAGAGGGCACAATATTAGGAATTGAATTATGCCATCTCTAGTCTCAGGAATGTGTTTGATGACAGGAACCTTAAAGGATAAGCAAGTGATTGAAAATAATGTTGTTAGAAAGAACCCTAATGAAATTTACTGTATTAGCAAAGGAAAATGGACCTAGCCTAAAAACATAAGGAGAAAGGAGAGTCCTCAAAAGAAACCAAACTACTGATCTCTGAAGCTTGGACTGATACCCCAGTAACTATGAGAAGTTAGTCGTCTTTTATTTCTACCACTCAGTCTGTTTTATTTTGGTGTGGAGGTAATAGAAACCAAAGCAGTTCATTAAGAAAAAGTCTCAGAGGTGGGCAATAAAGGAGTTGAAGAAGCTGTATCTTCCTCTAGAATGAATAACTGTATACATGGAGTAGGATTTAAAGTACCATCTTTTCCCTCAATTCTCCACTGTTCTTGAAATTATGCTCTAGTTTACCCTTTATGTATATTCCTCGGGCAAAAGCAGTAATTAAATGGAAGAATTTATGTCAGACAGACACTTACTTGTCAGTGGACAAGGCCACATCATTTTCCCACAGCCACTCCCTGCTGGTTGCATCATAATGGACTCCAACCCAAAAGTAAGATTTCAAAACAAAGAAATCCTGGTAAGAAAACACATGAACATATAAGTACATTGTGCTAACCTACTGTGGTACTGGAGCTCCAAGAGTTTGAATAAGTTCCAATGTGTCTCTGTTAAATTTTTGACCTGTTGATCTATCCCATGTTGAGAGGGCGGTATTGAAATCCCCAAGAATTATCATTCTGGAGTTGATGTCTTGCTTTAGATGCTGTAGTGTTTGCTTAATGAATGTGGAGGGGCCCATATTAGGTGCATATATGTTCAGTATTGTGATGTCTTCCTGGTGAATTGTACTTGTGACTAAAATGTAGTATCCATCTGTATCTATGATTTTTTTTAGTTCGAAGTCCATTTTGTCCGACAGCATAATAGCTACTCCTGCCTGTTTCCTTGTTCCACTATCTTGCAGAATTTTTGACCCGCCTTTTACTTTAGGATGTCAGTACCTTTTGTGGGGAGATGAGTTTCCTGAAGGCAGTAGATTGATGGGTTGTAGATTTTTAATCCAAGTTTGTAATCTGTGCCTCTTGATCGGTGAGTTAATTCCATTGACATTTAATGTTATAATGGAGAAATTATTTTTTATTCTGGACACCTTTTCTGTTTCGTGGCTTTTATAAGTATGTTATTTGGCTTTTAGGGTTTGGTGGTATTATACTTTCCTTCTGTCCTTCTGGGTACACTTGTTTTTTCTTCAAGCTTGAGTATCCTTTGTAACATTTTTTGAAGACCTGGTTTGGTAGACATGTAAGCCTTCAAGTTGTCTTTGTGCTGGAAAACTTTTCTTTCTCCCTTGATTGTGATGGATAGTTTTGCGGGGTATATCAGCCTGGGTTGACATTTTTGCTCATTTAATACTTGAAGTATGTCTCTCCAAAATCTTCTTGTTTTTACTGTTTCCATTGAGAAGTCATTTGTTATTTTAATAGGTTTACCTTTAAAAGTGACCTTTTTTTTCCCTTGAAGCTCTCAGCACCTTTTCTTTGTCTTGAATGTGGAGTGTTTTGACTATTATTTGCCGTGGCAAGGTTCTATTTTGGTCATATCTGTTTGGGGTGCAAAATGCCTCTTGTATATGGATGGGCCTCTCTTTCTTGAGATGAGGGAAGTTTTCCTTGATGATCGTTTGAAACATTTTCTCGGGTGTGGTATTTTGAGATTTTTGCTCTGCTATTCCATGAATATGCATGTTAGGATTCTTCAGGGTGTCCCATAACTCTTGAATGTTTCTCTCAAGTATCTTTTTGGCTTTAACAACCTCTTCCATTGAACTGGTTAATACTCCAAGTTTATCTTCAAGGTCTGAAATTCTGTTTTCTGCTTCATTAGTTCTGCTGATAAGTCTGTGGAGTTCTCGATTGAAGATAACTTGTCTTTTAGTTCAGTTTTAAACTCTGCTCGAGTCTGTTTTAACTGCTCTATGCCTGTTTTTGTTTCTTGAACTGTTTTCCTAAACTCCTTCAAGTGTCTGTTGTCTTCCTCTTCAAAGCAATTGATGCAGTTATTTAATTCCTCCTGGATTTCCTCTTTCATAGTATTTAACATGGTAATGATCATGTTTTGAAAGTCATTATCCTGGGTCAGGCTTTCTTGGCCATTTTCCATGGGTTTGTTCTGGTTGGAGTCTATCATTATGGGGTTAATACCTTCAGTGGGAGATTGGTTTACTTGGGCGTTTTTTCTCATGGATTTGCACTTCGACTTGGGAATTGTCCTTTTTTTATTAATACATTTTTTATTATTATTTCAGCTCATACAAACTTAATAGGTACACCAGTTCCCTCCCTCCCTCCTCCTCCCCCTGTATCCCCTGCTCCCCCTCCCCTCCTCTCTCCCTTCCCATCCCCCAGTGCCTCCCGCCCCAATTCTCAGAGAGTCCTTTCTTGTGCATGCCTGATTTTCCTCTGGGCCCTCCTCTCCGATGACTTACAAGGACACAGTGGCCTTTCCCTGAACCCTTTCCCCTGTTCCCCTTTAGTATAGGAACATTACAGTGGCTGCCAATCCCTTGCCTCCAAGGATATTGGTGCCTTTAGCAAATGCTAGACTTTGTGAGGTCAATAGTGTGTTGGATATTGTGCAGGGCATGTAAAGTCCAATTATGATTGCTTCAGCCCTAACTTTTATGGAGTATCATGCATATCATTGCTCCTCCCATCCTTTTGCTCTTACACTCTTACCACCCCCTCTTCGGCGAATTTCTCTGAGCTTCAGGATGGGGAGAGATTAGTCTGGCATAGTTCTAGGGGATGATATAGAGTCTCTGAAGTTCTGGATTGTGGTTTGATGATTTTCTTTTGCAGTTTTGTTGCTCCTGCAATGCCCTTCACTCCATCCTGTTGGGCATTGTATGTCACCCCCTGGCCAGAGACAAAAAGCTGTTAAACTAGTGTCTTGTGATAAGAGCACATTCAAAGGTAGATGTAATAAAAGTGGGAAACCACAGTGAGGGAGGGGTCTATCACCCATTTGCAAAATGGTTACTTTTTATCTGCCAGACTATATGCCCTCCTCTTATAGTGAGATCATACCCCCTCAGTAGTAAATGATCAGGAACGAAAGTCTGTGAACTTAATCAGATGTCTCATTACTTATTTGAGTCCTTGATGGAGGCCTATTTTCCCTGCTGTAACATGGTCCCCTCTCTCCTTGTTTCTGGTATGGCCCTCGTACCCCATCACTCCTGTTCATAATCCTTGCAATTACTGTAGGTATTACAGAGATTTTTCTTTGAGTGTCTCTAAATGGGATGGGTGGGTTTGGTACTAGGAGTCACCTATTAGGGAGTACATATGGCGCTTAATTTTCTGGGTCTGGGATACTTCACTTAATATAATTGTTTCTAATGACATCCATTTCCCGACAAATTCCAGTAATTCATCATTTTTGATGGCTTTGTAGTACTCCATTGTATAGATGTACCACTTTTCCTTATCCACTCGTCAACTGTTGGGCATTTGGGTTGATTCCATGACTTTGCTATTGTAAACAGTGCTGCTATGAACATGGTCGTGCTTGTGCTATTGAGGTGAACCTCTGCTGTATGGGGGGTTATTCCCAAAAGTGGAATCGTAGGGTCATATGGCATTTCAATCTTTAATTTCTTTAAGAATCTCCAGACGGCTTGCCAGAGTGGCTGTATGAGCCTGCATTCCCACCAGCAATGTAGGAGAGTTCCCCTCTCTCCACATCCTCCCCAGCATTTGTTGTTGTTTGTGTTGTGGATTTTTGCCATCCTGACCGGGGTGAGATGATATCTCAGGGAAGTTTTGATTTGCATTTCCCTGATGGCAAAAGAAGTGGAGCATTTTTTCAGATATTTGTTAGACATTTTAATTTCATCCCTGGTAAAATTTCTTTTGAGTTCCAGGGCACATTTTTTAATTGGGCCATTGGTTTCCTTGGTGTTTAGTTTTCTAAGTTCTTTGTGCACTCTGGACAGCAGAGTTCTATCAGATGTGTGGTTAGTGAAGATTTTCTCCCATTCTGTGGGTTGCCATTGAGCTCATGTTACAATCTCTTTATCTGAACAGAAGCTCTTTAATTTCACAAGATCCCAACTGTTGAGAATTGGTAGCAGTGACTGTGCCATTGGATGTCTGTTTAGGAAATGTTGGCCTGCCCAATCAGCTCGAGGGAATTCCCTATCCTTTCAACTATGGTTTTTATAGTCTCTTGCCTTATATCAATGTCCTTGATCCATTTGGAATTAAGTCTCGTACATGGTGACAAGTATGGGTCCAGCTTTAATCTTCTGCATGTGGAGATTCAGTTTTGCCAGCACCATTTGTTGAAGATTCTGTTCTTTTTTCATTGGATTTTTTGGGCTCCTTTGTCAAAGACCAGATGGCTTTAATTGTGTGAGCTTATATTTGGGTCTTCAATCCTTATCCATTGATCTGTGTGTCTATTTTGGAGCCAGTACCAGGCTGTCTTTAGAACTATGGATTTGTAGTATAGACTTAGGTTTGGTGTGGTAATATCTCCAGCGGTGTTTTTGTTACTCCAGATTGTCTTTGCTATCCTTGGTCTTTTGTGCCTCCATATGAACTTTGAGATTGTTTGGTCAACTCTTTGAAGAATTTCCTTGGGATTTTAATTGGTATAGCATTGAATTTGTATATTGCTTTTGCAATGGTCATTTTTACGCTGTTGATTCTGCCAAGGAACAAGGGAGGTCTTTCCACCTTCTGGTGTCTTCTGCAATTTCTTTCTTTAGGGTTTTAAAGTTTTCATTGTAAAAGTCTTTTACCTCGTTGGTTAGGTTTATACCAAGGTATTTCACTTTTTTAAGGGCTATAGTAAATGGGATTGTTTCTCTCAAGGCTTTATCACTTCTTTCATTCTGGGCATATAGGAAGGCCACTGATTTTTGCAAATTTATTTTGTATCCTACCACCCTGCTGAACTTCTCAATTAGTTCCAGGAGCTTCCTGGTGGAGTTTTTGGGATCACTTGGGTATAAGATCATGTCATCTGCAAATAGGGATAGCTTGACTTCTTCTTTGCCGATTTGAATCCATCTTATGTCTCTTTCTTTTCTTATGACGTCAGCTAAGACTTCAAGTGCAATATTGAATAGAAGTGGTGAGAGTGGACAGCCTTGTCTAGTTCCTGATCGAAGTGGGAATGCTTCCAATTGTTCCCCATTGAGCATAATCTTTGCTGTGGGCTTGTTGTATACAGCTTTTATTATATTGATAAAGGTTCCTTCCATTCCTACTGTCTCTAGCGTTTTGATCAAAAAAGGCTGTTGGATCTTGTCAAAAGCTTTTTCTGCATCTATCAAGAGTATCATGTGGTCTTGGATTTTGGACTGGTTTATATGGTGAATTACATTTATTGATTTGCGTATGTTGAACCAACCTGGTGTGCCAGGGATGAAGCCTACTTGGTCCCCATGAATGATCTTTTTAATGTGTTTTTGAATCCGATTTGCTAAGACTTTGTTGAGAATCTTTGTGTCTGTGTTCATCAGAGACATCGGCCTATAGTTTTCTTTTTTAAGTGAATCTTTATTAGGTTTTGGGATTAAAATGATAGCTTCATAGAAGGAATTTGGTAATGTTCCTTCTTTTGCTATTTGATGGAACAGTTTGAGGAGTATTGGTGTTATTAACTCCTTAAATGTCTGGTAGAACTCTGTGTTGAATCCATCTGGTCCAGGATATTTTTTGGTGGGAAGATTTGAGATTACTTCATCAATTTCCTTATATGTTATAGGAGTATTTAAATAATTCACAACTTCCTGATTCAATTTAGGTAAGCTGTGTTTACTTAGAAATTCATCCATCTCTTTTGTGTTGTCAAACTTCACAGAGTATAAATTTTTGAAATATGATGTAATAATTCTCTGGATTTCTTGGGTATCAGTAGTGATAACTCCATGTTCATTTCTAATTTTGTTAATTTGGGTGTTCTCTCTCTTGCTTTTGGTTAGTTTAGCTAGGGGTGTATCAATCTTGTTGATTTTTTCAAAGAACCAGTCAAAAAGCTGGTTGATTTTTTGTATAGTTTTCTTAATCTCGATTTCAGATATTTCTCCCCTTATTTTGCTAATCTCCTCTCTTCTACTACTTTTGGGATCAGATTGCTCTAGTTTCTCTAAAGCTTTAAGCTGCATTGTTAAGTCGTTTAATTCTGATGTGTCCATTTTTTTGACGTAGGCATTAAGAGCTATGAACTTACCTCTTAGAACAACTTTCATTGTGTCCCAGAGATTTTGGTAAGTTATATTTTCATTATCATTCACTTTCAGGAAATATTGAATTTCTTTTGTAATTTCTTCCTGAATCCAGTTCTCATTCAGCATCATATTGTTAAGTTTCCAGGAGTTAGTGTTTTTCTCTTGTTTGTTGTGTTGTGGATGTCCAGCTTTAGACCATGGTGGTCTGACAGGACACAGGTTAGAATTTCAACTTTTTTTTATATATGTAGATTCGTTTTTTGGCCCAGTATGTGATTTATTTTGGAGAAAGTTCCATGTGCTGCTGAGAAAACTGTGTATTCTTTGGTGTGTGGGTGAAAAGTTCGATAGAGATCTGTAAGGTCCATTTCTTTAAGGGTTTGATAAAGGTCCAAAGTGTCTCTATTAAGCTTTTGACCTGTTGATCTATCCCATGTTGAGAGGGCGGTGTTGAAGTCCCCTAGAATTATCGTTTGGGGTTGATTTCTTGCTTTAGGCGCTGTAGGGTTTTCTTAATGAATGAGGAGGGGCCCATATTGGGTGCATATATGTTCAGTATTTTGAAGTCTTCCTGTTGAATTGTACCTGTGACTAAAATGTAGTATTCATCCGTGTCTCTTATAATTTTCTTTGGTTTGAAGTCCACTTTATCTGATATCATAATGGCTACACCTGCCTGTTTTCTGCTTCCATTAGCTTGTAGAATTGTTGACCAGCCTTTTATTTTTAGGGCATGCCTATCTTTTTTGGTGAAATAGGTTTCCTGCAGGCAGCAGATTGATGGATTGTGATTTTTAATCCAAGTTTGTAATCTGTGTCTCTTGATCGGTGAATTAATTCCATTAACATTTAGTGTTATAATGGAGAAACTATTTTTAATTCCAGATATTTATTATGTTTAGTAGTTTTTATAAGTATATTGCTTCGCTTTTAATGATGTTATACTTGCCTTCTGTTCTCCTGGATATGCCTGTGTTTTTCTTCAAGCTTGAGTACTGTTTCTAGCATTTTTTGAAGGCCTGGTTTGGTGGACATGTATCCCTTCAAGTTGTCTTTGTGCTGGAAGATTTTTCTTTCTCCCTCCATCATGATGGTTAGTTTTACAGGGTAAATCAGCCTGGGTTGACATTTTTGCTCATTCAATACTTGAAGTATGTCTCTCCAAGCTCTTCTTGTTTTTACTGTTTCGACTGAGATGTCATTTGTTATTTTAATAGGTTTACCTTTAAACGTGACTTGTTTTTTCTCCCTTGAAGCTCTCAGCACCAGTTCTTTATCTTGAATGTGGAGTGTTTTGACTATTATTTGCCATGGCGAGCTTCTGTTTTGGTCATATCTGTTTGGGGTGCGGAATGCCTCTTGTATATGGATGGGCCTCTCTTTCTTGAGATGAGGAAAGTTTTCCTTGATGATCGTTTGAAACATTTCCTCAGGGGTGGTATTTTGAGGTTCTTGCTCTGGTATTCCATGAATACGCATGTTAGGCTTCTTCAGGGTGTCCCACAGCTCCTGAATATTTCTCTCAAGTATCTTTTAGGCTTAAACGACCTCTTCCATTGAACTGGTTAGTACTCCCACTTTATCTTCAAGATCTGAAATTCTGTTTTCTGCTTCATTAGTTCTGCTGATAAGTTTCTCTGTGGAGTTCTGGGTTGAAGATAACTTGTCTTTTAGCTCAGTTTTAAGCTCTTCTTGAGTCTGCTTTAACTGCTCTATGCCTGTTTTTGTTTCTTGCACTGTTTTTCTCAATTCCTCCAAGTGTCTGTTATGTTCCTCTTCAAAGCGATTGATTAGATTATATAATTCCTCCCGGATTTCCTCTTTCATAGTATTGAACATGGTAATGATCCTATTTTGAAGGTCGTTTTCCTGGGTCAGGCTTTCTTGGCCATTTTCCATGGGTTTGTTCTGGTTGGAGTCTAACATTATGGGATTAATTCCTTCAGTGGGAAATTTGTTTACTTGAGTGTTGTTTCTCATGTATTTGCACTTTGACTTTGGCATTGTCATTTTAACTCTTAAGATCTTTCAATTTCTGCGTGTTTTTCACTAAACTGAACTATTTGGCCTGGGATTTTGGGGGTGGGCAGAGACGGAGCTTACCTAGGTCGAGGTGAGTCCATGCTGGACCCCACGCGTCCCGGGTGGTGGAGTGGGGGAAGGGAGGATGGGACATCGGCAGGGCCTATTTAAACCTGGGGGATATGAGGGCTGGCCCGGGCGCAGAGGGGGTGCCCTCTCCTCCTCCCAGGCCCTGTGCGTGGGGCTCCGGCTGCATTGTGGGAGGAGCTGGGTCCTTTGGGCGGCCTGGGGATCTGGGGTTGGGCGGGACCGAGCTTACCTAGGTCGCGCGGTGAAGCCCGGCTGGACCGCGCACACGCATCCCGGGCTGCGGAGTGGATGGGAGGGACGGGCATCATCGTTTTAACTCTTAAGACCTTCTTTCAATTTCTGTGCATTTTTCACTGACCTGAATTATTTGGCCTGGTGTTTTGGGGTTGGGCATGGGCAGAGCTTACCTAGGTCACGGTGAGGCCCGGCTGGACTGCGTGCCTCCTGGGCAATGGAGTGGGGAAAGGGAGGATGTTGTGGTGGCAGGGCACTATTTAACCTGCGGGAGCTGGGGCATGGCGGGAGGGGGGGGTCCATCCTGGCCCTGCACAGCTTCGGCTCTGGCTGGCTGGTGGGAGCAGTTGGGTGCCTTGGGTTGCCTGGGGTTCTGGGGGTGGGCGGGGGCAGAGCTTACCTGGGTTGTAGTGAGTCCAGGCTGTCCTGTGCACATCCCAGGGGCGGCAGAGTGGTGAAAGGGTCAATTATGGTTTTTATAGTCTCTGGCCTTATATTGAGATCCTTGATCCATTTGGAATTTAGTTTTGTACATGGTGACAAATACGGGTTGAGTTTTATCCTTCTGCATGTGGACATCCAGTTTTACCAGCACCATTTCTTGAAGATGCTGTTCTTTTTCCATTGGATTTTTTGGGCTCGTTTGTCAAAGATCATATGGTTGTAATTGTGTGAGCTTATATCTGGGTCTTCAACCCTTATCCATTGATCTGTGTGTCTATTTTGGAGCCAATACCAGGCTGTTTTTACAACTTTGGATTCGTAGTATAGACTAAGGTTTGGTATGGTGATACCTCCAGCAGTGCTTTTGTTACTAAGGATTGCTTTTGCTATTCTGGGTCTTTTGTGTCTCCATATGTGTGACAATGTAACAGTGTAACGGGGACCCATGGAGATCCTTGGGGGCAGGGATAAGCTAGTGCAGAGTCAACAGCATAGACTCTGGGAGTCAGGTGAGTGGCAAAGCAGGCTTTCAGGCTTGTAGGCTCTCAGGCTTGCAGCTCATTTATTCTAAGTATCAGGCTGCTTATATACTCAGCCCGACATCTCATAACTCCCAACATCTTTGCTGAGTTGTCCTGTCCAGATTGGTCCTCTCAGCCAGGTGGTTTAACAGTACCAACTGTCTTTGCTCTGGAGAAGGTGTAGTCTCATGAGATTTGTAGTCTCGTGAGATTTGTATGCTTAGCAGGAGGGAGGAGTCCAAGGAGCCTTTCTTTATGGAAGCCTCTGTGGCACAATCATTGTCCATTCCTCCTACACATTCATCCTTTTTATTTATTTTTGACAGCCAGTGGGAGCCAGAGTTCTTTGCTCTGACCTTGTTGATCCCGCCTCAGAGGGCTTCCAGCATTAGAGACCGTGCCTGTCTTAGCTCATCCTGCCTCACAGGATCTTACCCATCACTGGCTACCGGCCCTTGAAGGACCTTTCCTCGGGAAGGCATGTCAGGATATGTGGATAGACCAAGGCTTCACAAATCTCTGCAATTCAAGCTCAAATCATATCCCTAGGGGCACTATGGCTCAGATATTCAAGGGCCATAAGTGCTTGTAGCGTGGTCTTATTGATGGAGCGCTGTTGAGAGATGTGCTAAAGGAAATACTTAATTGATAAAAGAATAGTTCTTAAGTTACAATCCATTAAAATCAATTGATAAAACAATGAAAGGAAACTTACAATCTAATAGAAAAGCAATCGTGATCAATATAGAACATAAGTAGCTAAGGCCTTAGATGTTACCAAAAATAAGTATATGTACATATATTTAAAAATGGCATGCCAAAAAAAAATCAGCGCACAACAGAAATGAAAAAATATTGAAGTGAGAAATAAAAAAAAATTGAAGTGGCCACAGATTTACTCATTTTATAAATCTGGTTCCCAGGAAGGCTTCACAATCTCTGTTGCCAGTTTTACATCTTGAGCTGGTACCCATATTGGCAAAGTGCAATCCTGAGGGAAGACACAAGCATTTTCTCGACCCCAGGTTAATAAGGGAGTAGGTCCTTGCCATAGCAGTGTGACAGGGTTGCACCATCGGATAAGAGGCAGGGGAGGAAGAGCTCCAAGAGTTTACTCAGCTGCACCGAGCCAGGGATGGGGAGGACATAAGTAAGCTGAGTGAGGATTCATCTGCAGGGGTTATTATTATTTTTTTTATTAACAACCAAAAGTAAGAATTTATTACTTTATGTTATTGTCAAATTCGTATTACTTTCCAATCCACCTGCTTCAGTTACAACTAGATCCACATGTTCAAATGAAGGAAATAGGACATTACCTGTCCAAATCTTGCATACCTCTTTTGCCTACCTCTTATTCAAACCAATCTTTATTTTTAAAGATAGTACTGAAAGATCTTTGGTTCTCCTGTATAGTAAGAGTGAGTTTTCTAAAATTCCTGTGGATATAGCCTCAAACGTATCTTCTATCAGCCTTGTTTGGTCAAACATCTTTTTCTAGAGTCAGGAAATGAAGCAAATGGACCAAATTGGGATGAAATGTTATTCTTTAAAATAATTCTGAACTATGAACAAAAAAGCAAAGAAAAACCAAAGCCAATACTATTGTAATAAATAAAACTGTTAAATATGTGTAGTTCCATTTTCAACTGGATACTCCTGGGTGACAAGAAAATGTTTATTCTAAGGTAACTTCCAATTGGGGCAGATCAATTTATGGTGTTTTATATAGCTCAAATTTTAAGATAGAATCTACTCTTATGTTGTAGAGAAAACCAGTAATTTTCCCCAAGGAGTATGGATTCAGCTTAAGTTAATGGCAGACTTAGAGATGAATATTTCTGTATGGCTTGTTATAATGCTGTTAGAAATTATTGTTTTGGCCCATTACAATAATAATTGGCCTAGAGACCAAACACTACTAAGTGGTCTAGTAAAATAAAATAGAATCTCTCTCTCATTAACTTTCCAATGAAAATTTAAGCAATTATTATAATGATTTTAATCTTCATAAAAATGTCTCTTTCATCAATAATTAAAAGCATTTGATAGAACCTGAGACATCAGTATCTATAATGTTTCTTCTATAAATATGATCATTGTTTATGACAAAGACATTGCATCATAATGTCTTGACCTTAATGAGAAACTGTGGATATGAGATTTGGTTTGCTTTTATGAAGTGTCTATTTCTGTGTTCATAATTTTTAGGTAAGTAGAGATAAACAAAACTTACCAAATGGGAGTTTAGGCTCATGTCAGTTACTAATATCTTTTAAGAATTCCAACTTGAAGTGTTACAGGTTATTTCTTTCTCTTTTATTTTTTAAGAACAGAGACAAGACTAAAAAGGAACAGATGAGACAAGGACCATATAGTGGGGAACTTCTGTGGTTCCTAGGCCTTGGCTGTATGCTCCCTATTGGTAGACAGACAAACACAGAGAAAGGGAAAGGGACCTTCACGCTCACCTCTTGTGAAGACAAAAACACAAAGGGACCAGCTTACTGAACAACTACCAAAGGGGGTACAGTGCTCCACACTGGTGCTGAGACAAGAAAAGGGCTACCGTGGAAGGCCCATGTTGAAGCGCCAGATGTAACAATGTAACAATGTAATGAGGGCCCATGGAGATCCTTGGGGGTGGGGATAAGCTAGTGCAGAGTCAACAGCACAGACTCCAGGAGTCAGGCCAGTGGCAAAGCAGGCTCTCAGGCTTGTGACTCATTTATTTTAAGTATCAGGCTGCTTATATACTCAACCTGACATCCCATAAGTCCCAGAGTGAGTCTTTGCTGAGTTGTCCTGTCCAGATTGGTCCTCTCAGCCAGGTGGTTTAACAGCATCAACTGTCTTTGCTCTGGAGAAGGCGTAGTCTCATGAGATTTGTAGTCTCGTGAGATTTGTATGCTTAGCAGGAGGGAGGAATCCAAGGAGCCTCTCTGTATGGAAACCTCTGTGGCACAATCATTGACAATTCCTCCTACACATATGAGTTTTGAGATTGATCAACCCCTTTAAAGAATTGCTTTGGAATTTTGATTGGTATAGCATTGAATCTGTATATTGCCTTTGGTAGGATGGCCATTTTTATGATATTGATTTTGCCAATCCAGCAACACAGGAAATCTTTCCACCTTCTGGTGTATTCTGCAATTTCTTTCTTCAGGATTTTATTGTTTCATTGTAAAGTTCTCTTACTTCCTTGGTTAGGTTTATACCAAGGTATTTCATTTTTTTTAGGGACAATAGTAAATGGGATTGTTTCTCTCAGGACTTTTTTATCTCTTTCACTCTGGGAATATAGGAAGGCCACTGATTTTTGTGGATTTATTTTGTATCCTGTGACACTGCTGAACTCCTGTATAAGTTCCAAGAGCTTCCTGGTGTAGATTTTGTGATCACTCAGGTATATGATTACGTCCTCTGCAAATAGAGATAACTTGACTTCTTCCTTGCTGATTTGAGTCCCTTTTATGTCCTTTTTTTGTCTTATGGCTTCAGCTAAGACTTCAAGTACAATATTGAATAGAAGTGGTGAGAGCGGACATCCTTGTCTAATTCCTGATCGAAGTGGGAATGCTTCCAATTGTTCCCCATTGAGCATAATCCTTGCTGTGGGCTTGTTGTATACAGCTTTTATTATATTGATAAAGGTTCCTTCCATTCCTACTGTCTCTAGCGTTTTGATCATAAAAGGCTGTTGGATCTTGTCAAAAGCTTTTTCTGCATCTATCGAGAGTATCATGTGGTCTTGGACTTTGGACTGGTTTACATGGTGAATTACATTTATTGATCTGCGTATGTTAAACCAACCTTGTGTGCCAGGAATGAAGCCTACTTGGTCCCCGTGAATGATCTTTTTAATGTGTTTTTGAATCCGATTTGCTAAGACTTTGCTGAGAATCTTTGCATCTGTGTTCATCAGAGAGATTGGTCTATAGTTTTCTTTTTAAAGTGTATCTTTATTAGGTTTTGGGATTAAAATGATATTAGCTTCATAGAAGGAATTTGGTAGTTTTCCTTCCTGTTGCTATATGATGGAACAGTTTAAGGAGTATTAGTGTTATTAGCTCTTTAAATGTCTGGTAGAACTCTGGGCTGAATCCATCTGTTCCTAGACATTTTTTGATAGGAAGATTCAAGATTACTTCCTCAATTTCCTTATATGTTATGGGATTATTTAAATAATTCACAACTTCCTGATTCAGTTTAGGTAAGTTGTGTTTACTTAGGAATTCATCCATTTCTTTTGTGTTGGCAAATTTCACAGTGTAAGTTATTGAAATATGACGTTATAATACTGTGAATTTCGTGGGTATCCATAGTGATAACTCCATTTTCATTTCAAATTTTGTTAATTCATGTTTTCTCTCTCTTGCTTTTGGTTCATTTAGCTAGGGGTTTATCAATCATATTGAGTTTTTCAAAGAACTAGCTTTTTGACTGGTTGATTTTCTGTATCATTTTCCTTATCTCAATTTCAGATATTTCTCCCCTGATTTTACTAATCTTCTCTCTTCTACTGTTTTTGGTATTGGATTGCTTTAGTGTCTCTAAAGTTTTAACGTGCATTGTTATGTTATTCATTTCTGATGTTTCCATTTTTTTGATGTAGGCATTAATAGCTATGAACTTACCTCTTAGGACAGCTTTCATTGTGTCCCAATGATTTTGGTAAGCTGTGTTTTCATTATCATTCACTTTCAGGAAATCTTGAATTTCCTTTTTAATTTCTTCCTGAATCCAATTCTCATTCAGCATCATAGTGTTAAGTTTCCAGGAGTTAGCGTATTTTCTATTGTTTGTTGTGTTGTGGATGTCAAGCTTTAGACCATGATGGTCTGATAGGGTATAGGCTAGAATTTCAGCTTTCCTGTATATGTGGAGATTTGTTTTATGGCCCAATATGTGCTCTATTTTGGAGAAGGTTCCGTGTGCTGCTGAGAAAAATATTATTCTTGGTGTGGATTAAAAGTTCGATAGAGATCTGTAAGGTCCACTTCAGTAAGTGTTTGATTAAGCTCCGAAGTGTCTCTGTTAAGTTTTTGACCTGTTGATCTATCCCATGTTGAGAAGGTGTTGTTAAAATCCCAAGAATTTTCGTTTGGGGGTTGATTTCTTGCTTTAGACGCTGTAGTTTTTGCTTAATTTTATGTGTAGGGGCCCATATTAAGTGTATATATGTTCAGTATTGTGAAGTCTTCCTGGTGAATTGTGCCTGTGACTAAAGTGTAGTATCTATCTGTGTCTCTTATGATTATTTTTGGTTTGAAGTCCACTTTGTCCGATAATATAATGGCTACCCCTGCCTGTATCCTGGTTCCGTTATCTTGCAGAATTTTTGACCAGCCTTTTGTTTTTAGGATATGCCTATCTTTTGTGTTGAGATGAGTTTCATGAAGGCAGCTGATAGATGGGTTATGATTTTTAATACAAGTTTGTAATCTGTATCTCTTGATTGGTGAGTTAATTCTATTGACATTTAATGATGTATTTGAGACATTATTTTTAATTCTAGACATTTTTTATGTTTCATGGCATCTGTAAGTATGTTATTGGGCTTTTAGGTTTTGGTAGTATTATACTTCCCTTCTGTCCTCCTGGGTACGCTTGTTTTTTTCTTCAAGCTTGAGTATCCTTTGTAGCTTATTTTTTATTATTATTCAATTGTGCATGTGCGCGCGTGTGTGTATGTATGTGCGTGTATGTATGTGTATGTATGTAGAACCACGGACGAATTCGCGAACCACCATGGACCGCCTCCACCTCCTTCTGCCCCAGGATTCACAGGTTCCGCCCTACCAGGATCAGAAGCGCAGGCCGCCCCCCGCTTCTGCCTGGCGTCTATACGTGGGATCTGGTATCCGAACTCAGGACCTTCTGCCTGCAAGGCAGAGGCTTAACCCCTGAGCCACCTCTCCAGCCCCTTTGTAGCTTTTTTGAAGGCCTTGTTTGGTAGACATGTAAGCCTTCAAGTTGTCTTTATGCTGGAAAACTTTTCTTTCTTCCTTGATCGTGATGGATAGTTTTGTGGGGTAGATTAGCCTGGGTTGACATTTTTGCTCATTCAATACTTGAAGTATGTCTCTCCAAGCTCTTCTTGCTTTCACTGTTTCCATTGAAAAGTCATTTGTTATTTTAATAGGTTTACCTTTAAAAGTGACTTATTTTTTTTTCTTGAAGCTCTCAGCACCTTTTCTTTTTCTTAAATGTGGAGTGTTTTGATTAGTATTTGCCATAGTGATTTTCTATTTTGGTCATATCTGTTTGGGGTGTGGAATGGGTCTTGTATTTGAATGGGCCTCTCATTCTTTAGATAAGGGAAGTTTTCATTTTTGATAATTTGAAAAATTTCCTCAGGTGTGGTATTTTGGGATTCATGCTCTGGTATTCCATGAATGGGCATGTTAGTCTTCTTCAGGGTGTCCCATAACTCTTGAATATTCCTCTCAAGTATCTTTTTGGCTTTAACAACCTCTTCCATTGAGCTGGTTAATACTTCCACTTTGTCTTCATGATTTTAGATTCTATTTTCTGCTTTATCATTTCTGCTGCTAATACTCTGTTGAGTTCTGGGTTGAAGATAGTGTGTCTTTTAGTTCAATTTTAACCTCTGCCTGAGACCGTTAAAACTGCTCTATGCCTATTTTTGTTTCTTAAACTGCTTTTCTCAACTGCCCTAAGTGTCCATTGTGTTCCTGTTCAAAGTGGTTGATGTGGTTATTTAATTCCTCCTGGAGTTCCTCTTTCATTGTATTGATCATGGTAATGATCATGCTTTGAAATTCTTATCTTGGGAATGGATTTCTTGGCTATTTTCTGTGGATTTGTTCTGTTTGGAATCTATCATTATGGGGTTAATTCTTTCAGTGGGAGATTTGTCTTCTTGGGTTTTGATTCTCATGGATATGTGCTTCAACTTGGGCACTGTTGTTTTGTCTCTTAAGACCTTTTAGTTTCTGTGTGTTTTTGGCTTCACTGATTTAGTTGGTATTACTACACTTAGGCAATTATTACTAGTGTTTGCCTTCGAGTTGGGTATGTTTGTCTGTTGTACTTGTTATTTCCTAGATGAGGCTATTAGACTGTTAGTATATCAACTAAGTCAGGATTTGTAGATGAAGGTGAATATTTGTATGGCAATGCACTTTTACAATTTAGTTCCCTGGTGATATGTGAGGGTGAGTGGTATAATCCCTGAAGTTGTATATGTTTGGGGATGGCTATATGGAAAAGTTAATCTACAGTGATTAATAATTGAAAGGAGCAGGATGGTAAAAAAAAAAAAAGGTTTACTTATCTTTCGGCTGGATGTGAAGATTCTCTCCCATGTGATAGGATGATTGTAGAGGACTTCAGATGTATGGCCTTTGTCCCCTAGAGCTTTGGTTGAGTTTCCTTTGGACTCTTTAGAATTCTGAGGAGGAGTGTGTCATCCCTGGTCAACGAGCCAGGGTCTCAGGTGGTCCGGAGGGGCAGAGGAGCTGATGGCATTGGAAGAGCTCATCACCTGGGACCTGTGGCATGCCTGTCCAAGCTCAGGGAAACCTTACTGTTGCTTAGGCTGGCTGGTAAGAGGCTCTGGCATGAGCAAGTGACCTAGGGAGCTGGTGGAACCTACCTGAGAAGGAAGACCAAGAGCAAGTGTCCTGTTCTGGTTGGGGGGGTGGGGCAGAGGGCTGTACATTTGCTTTTATTTTTAAATGAGATCTAATTTCTGCCTATCTTCCTCTCTTGGCTTCTTTGGACTAATAAAACAAAATATCATTAACTATGTAAGTTCTGAGCAGGATTTTAGAACAGATTATTAGCATGGCTTGGTTCTGGTGAGGGTCATTTTGTAAAGGTTAGAGTGAATCTTTATGTGTATTTTGCTGGTATAAAGAAATTAGGTTTCTGGAGATTTTTCATAAGGGGCGAAAACTGCTCCAAAGTTTCATCCTCATAAATTAAAACATACCATTCTAAGGTCCTGTTTCCCAGTATTAAGATAATATTGTCTATACATGTATGAGCTACGGTATGTGCACATGTGAAGGACGAAAGGTAGCACTGAAAATAACCCTGGATTGCTCTACCTCCTTACTACTTTGATCTGGGGTTTCTCAGGCTCCACCTTCCAAGATTGGAATAGCAGTCTGCTGCCATATCCATCCAGCATATTTACATGGATTCTTGAGATCTGAACTTGGTTCCTTTTGCTTGTGAGGCAAAGGTTTTAAACTTGAGCCATCACCCAGTGCTCATCTGTAACATTTAAAATAAAAAAATTATGTGCTTTCAAAATACAGTGGTAGGGCAGGTATTTCGTGAACAGTTCCATCTAAATGAGAAGAATGCAATGAAGAAAAGAATTCCCAAGAAAGCATAAAACTTAGCAAAGTCAAGTCCATGAGATCTCAAGATTCAAATATTATAATGTTTGCCTTTAAACTCTGCCCTCCAAGAACACCAGGCCAACTACCTACCTCCTTGTCACACTGGTGTGTTAGCACCACTTGCCACAGCTGGACATAGCACTGACTACTAGCGACTCTTCTGTGACTCCATCCAGATAGCCATTTTTAAAATATTTCTTATGATGTTATATATGTACACAATGTAATTTAATTATAGTTACCCCATCCTTCCTTCTATCCACTCCTTCCCCAGGACATTTCCCTAGCATGTCTACCTTATACTTTTATGTCCTATTTGTTTAGTGATGCTATAATATAATAAAATATATAAACAATAATGAAAATACATTTAGAATGTAGATAGTTCTTATGATCGAACTTATAACTCTACATGGTTATGAACTACTGATAAATTTAAAGAACTGTAATTTTGTCCTTACTCTCCTATGAGGCTAAGTTCATGGTGTGAATATATGAAGCCCTAGCACACAGGGAATTAGTCATTGTGAGTGTACATACCTCTAGGCTATGTATGTTGTCCTCATATGAATGCATGGAATGTAGTTCATGAAGTCATCCACATTGTGCTCCCATGGAGCCCTGGGTCAGGCCATCCATGTTGTAAATCCAGGGAGCACAGTTCTTGGGATATACAGGTGGGAATCTTCAAAAGCACTGGAAGGTGGATTTCTGGGACTCACTTTCACAGCTCTCCAAGGTGTTGAACCCACCTTGAAATAGAGGCCCTGCTTAACTTCCCTTGACCCATCCAACACCATCTGGATTGTGGTAGAATGACAATCTTGATCTCTTGATGACTTTTTCTTATCTTGCAGAATATTGTATGTTCAGAAACTATTACAATTTGGTCCTGGAGCGTCAAAGTCTCTGTTTATATCCAGAACACACAGTCTGTTCTAGTATACTTTGGTAGAAGTTAAGTCCTCCCAGGATCCTCTGCATATAGATGTAGGTGTTGGGCTTGAGCAGTCTTCTGTGTAGCCCTTAGAGTTTGAGCCATAGACAGTGCATGTTCCATTCTGCATTTCCACCAAACTTAATCTGCAGTACAGAAAATGGCACATGACATTCATAGCTTCATTAGTTCAGGGATGTGAAAATACAGTATGTATAGAATTATGATGTGGAATTTAAAAGGTGTTTCAGGAGGTTTTATATCATACCTATCCTTTCTAACAAACAGAATAAAATAAATAAAGAAAAAATAGAATAAATAAGAATAAATTAAATCAACTTAGAAAATGAAAATGCATTCTTTTGTAAGTTAAGTGGAATTTAATCAAGTCCATTTGTAAATCTGAAAACTCTTTATCTATGTATCCCAGTGAAAGAAAGTTTTAAAATGTAAAAAGGAAAAGATCTCAAGAGGCTTCACGACTCCCTGGAAGACTGATTATGGTTAATGTTCATGGGGGAATAATGGAAGTTGCTTTCCTCAACTGTAAACCCATTGATATGTGATTCATGTTACAAAAGTATTCAGACATATGCCACCAAACCAAAAGAGACTCAGTGAGACACACATGTGAAAAGACATGAATGTTGGATGAAGACTGGGAGGAAAGAAGAAAAATTGTAATGGGAAGAAGAGGAGGAATGAGATTGGGGATAACACTGTGAAAATATTATAAGTCCACTCCCATGGTTTGAAATGTGTCCCCTACAGTCTCATGTGTTTGGAAAGGTCATGGACCAAGGCAGTCACAAAGGGTGGGCCTTGAGGTGATTTAGTCCCAACTTACCTCCAAGAGAAATCTGTCTTTGCAGCAAACAGTCTTGCAGCTCTCAGCTTCCAAGATGTCTGCAGTGATTTAGGCTCCTCCAGCTTTGGACAACCAGCCATGTTGCCTCTGCTTTGAAAGACTGTATCTCTCCTCTGGAACGTTAAGATAAATAAATCTCCCTTTCTTCTTTAAGTTGCTTGACTTTGGGTGCTTTCTCACAGCAATAGTTAAGAGTAATTGCTACATCCACTGTATTATTTCATGAAACATTAAAATAGTAATTTAGAAAAGGAAAAAATCTTCACTTGAAAACAACTATTTAGGTTAGAAATGAATTCAGAACTGAATTTAGGATTCAGTTTTTGCAATGTTTCATAAATATAAATATGTGGAACATGTTTTCTACTCAAATGATTATTTTATGACTTGGAAGTCTGCTTCATGCTAAGAAAATTAAGGTAAAATATTATGTTACATAAAATTTTATAGAGTTCTTAATGAAAGACACAGATAAAGGGCTTGAAATTGTATCTGACGGGGACTCAGATGTAAGTCAAAGACAGGGCTCACATGATGTGTGTGAGACCCTGGGCTCTAACATGAGAGACTAGAAGAAGCTAATCAGTTAAACATAAGAATTATATTACTGTGACCATCTTGTATTATTTATGAGAGAATTTTCTACTTGAAGGATAAAAATATTCTTAAAAAAAGAATTTAAAATAGTCTACAAAGAGTCTACTTTATTATCATATTGTGAGACAGTAGAAAGGAAAAGTGGCAAAACACTTATGTTTTTATTCTTTATGTTTGTGCCAGAATAAAGCATTACAGTTTATGCAGTTCAGACCTTCCAAAGTGCAGAACTGGCATTTCTAAGAGTTACCTAGCACTTATCAAAAGTGGTAGGAGTATGTTCAAAAGTTCTAGGGTCTTGGCACTTAATCCAGGAATGTCAAGATAGTTCGTACCAAAAAGTGGCAAGAAGAGTAAGCTATAAAAATAGAAAGTGAGGATGCTGGACTCCATGAAGACCAAAACAACAACATATCACAGTTCTCAGAACTATCAGGGAAAAAATATGAACAAATAAGAAACATAGATATGTAAGAACAAAAGTTAATGCTCATGTACAGAAAAACTATGCAAGCATGGAGGAAAACTGTCTAGAACAATTAAAGGAAAGCAGAAATGGTTTACACAGGGTTTGGAATCATGCTTATTTTTTTGAAACCCATATTATAAAAAACAACATATTTCATAGATTTGGATGGATTACTTAAGAATTATCTCAGTGATGCAGACAACAAACTAATAAAATATTGCAATTATTTCGATGCCAAACCAAAATGGATCAAGCATTTTCTAAGTGAAGTCACTTGTCCTAGAAGAAAAAGTCACTTTTTTAAGAAGAAAATTTTGCCACAACACAAAGAGTACACAATTCCCAGTGTATAAAATTAAAAAGAAAGTGTCTCCAACTAGTCAAAAAATAAGGCAGAGATATATGGCTAAGCTAAGAGAGATAATCAATAAAAATGTGTCTAACACTTTCATAGATGAAGTGACAAGAACATCTGAACAGCTCCTGTGACCCCATTCTGTAGTCCAAAAATTTAAGTAAATTCATGGAAAATATTAAAGAGTTCAACCAAACTGCATTTCTAAGTATAAAAATGCCAATGTCTGAGTGGGAACATACATTGCTAAAATTAATTTATGAATGTAGGAATGGATGAATACAAATTGGACTTACAGAAGAAATAATCACTAAACTTTCAAGGTGACAGAAACAATTGAAAAATGAAACAAAACAGAAAAAGGAAAAATGAATCGAACACTAAGGAACTTTGTCAAAGTTTCAGCAGTTTTAATGGAACTATAATAGGAAAATGTGAAGGAGAAAGACAGAGGAATTGGGGTAATTTAAAGAAATAACACTAAAGTTTCTAATTTAGTAAAATGATTAAAACCATCTCTCGAGAGCTATAAGCATACACACATGCAGAAAATATGAAGAAAGCAAAGATAGGAGTATATTATAGACAAAAATCTCAAATCAGGTGTTCAAAAACTATTAAGTAAATGATATTTAGGCAAATGATAGAAACTATGTGATAATTATTTATAGCACTGATGAAATGAAAGGAACACTCTCTTAATATACAGATCTGTAAAGCAGGAAAATATATTTAACCACTCAAATAAGACAAATGAATTTTCAGAGTCCAGTCTAAAATAGTTATCACCCAAAGACAGAAAATAATAAAAATCAGACCAGAAATCAATGAGATTGAAAATTTAAAACTGTGTAACAAATAGGCACAAAATACTGTCCCAGTATTCTTAGCTGCTAGGAAAATGCATGTAGAAATCAGAGACAATACACACTTTTTAGAACTGCTAGAGTGCAGAAGACAATTGAGTTACTGGAACTGTCATAGATTGAATTTACAAATTTATAAAATTTATATATATATGTCATGGCAGAAATTTGGCAGTTTCTTGAAAAGTTAAGTAAGCATAATGCAGACAGGGCGGCTTATTCATTTGGAAGCATGAAGCAGTAACTGTGCCCCAAGTTTAAGAAAAGCTTAGGCAACATAGTAAGTTCCAGGCTAGTTTAGATTGTAGAGGGAGACCCTTCTCAAAACAGCAGTAACAAAAATGTTTAGCACATCATATGAACTTATCTAACCATTCTATTATCAGCTATTTTCATATGAAAGAAAAGCTTATATCCATACAAACTCATGCACCCCAATGCAAATGTTCACAGCAAGCTGCCTTACTCATAGTCTCTGGCTGAGAACTTCTTAAATATATATCAATAAAGAAAAGAGTAAGCAATTATGTTCAGAGAAGTATGTCTTTCAGGGACAAAAACAGGTGTACAGGAGCCAAGCAGGGAATACGGATTCAAATTGAAAGTTTTGCAGCTGATGGATATGTTGGTTACTCAGATATACATTGTAAAGGTTACTCTTAACTATTGCTGTGAGAAAACACTCAATGTTGATCAACTTAAGGGAGAAAGGGAGGTTTATTCAGCTTAGGGTTCCAGAGGGAAGGGACAGTCTCTCAAGCAGAGGTGGCATGGCTGGCTGGCCAAAGCTGAAGGAGGCTAAGTCACCGCAGATATCTTGGAAGATGAGAGCTGCAGACTGCTTGCTGCAAAGGCACACTTCTGGAGGTAGGGTAGGACTAATCCACCTCAAGGCCCACCTCTTGTGACTGCCTTCCTCCATCAAGGCTTCACCTCTCAAGGTACCATGACCTTGCCCAACACATGAGACTTGGGGTACACATTTCAAACCATGACATTCCACCCCTGGCTCCCACAGGCTTATTGCCATCTCATTATGCAAACCATACTAGTCCAACTTTAAAAGATTTCATAGACTATATCAGTAGTCTCAACACAGTCCCAAAGTCCAAAGTCCAAAGCCACCTGTAAAATCAAAATACAAGTTACATAGTTCCAACATACAATGGCACAGAATAAACATTCCCTTCCAAAAGGAAGGAATTGGGGCATATCCAGGAAAGATCAGTACATAACAAGACTGAAAAGCAGCAGGATAAACTCCAGATCTTGTAGCTCTAAGTCCAACAGGTGAGCCTCTTGTTGAAATCATCTCAGTTCCAAAGGGCTTTGGTTCTATCTCTCCAATGCAGCTGCCCACAGAATACTTTGCTCTCTTGAGTTGACTCCTCCCAGGATATACAGCTCTTTTTGGCAGGTATCCCACGTTGTCTCTGGCATCTCTAACATCTTCTCAACAGCAAACCACGCTTTAACTCCACAGCACAAACTGCCCTTTTTGGGCCTCTAAACTGCAGGCTTCTTGCCTCATGATGCCTGGATTCTGCCAATTTTTGAAATCATGGAGGAGGACTCTAAGATCTCTCCTTCTTGCATCACTGATGCCTCTAACATCAAAACCACAGGGATGACTTTGCCAAGACTGGCCCCTTAGAATCACAGCTGATTCTGCTTCTGTATGTTGACCATCTCTTTCACTCCTGGACAGTTGCTTGGTAAGAGAAACTACCTCTTGCTTTGGAACTCCACCCTTATCTCCAGTCTTGTAAAAGGATTTGCATTCTTATGAGTGGGAGCCTTCCCTGAGGATCTTGCCCTTAAACTAGGGCCTCTCCTATTATTCAAATTGAGAGCAGGCTTTGATTTACAAATGGAGCTAATCTCTTTGATAGCCATTTTGTTCTCTGCTTCTTCCTGGTTTGACTCTTTAAGTTTGGTATTGTAGTTTTCATCATTAGATCTTACAGTTTTTGCTTCTTCCAGACTGATTCTTTGCTTTTTTTCATAATTTTGAAGACAACTAAAAAGTAGCCATATCACATTGTCAAGACTACATTGCTTTGAAATTTCCTTTGCCAAGCACTCCAGCTTAACATGTTGATTTCATAAGTGTACACATTGGTTAATACTTGTTAAGCATTGTTCTCTATGTATGTATAGTTGCTTGTGACATATTTCCATAATTATAATTATAAGCACGAAATGACACTAAATCTAAATCACTTCAGTCTCCTAATAGATCTATTTTTCTCTGTCCTTGACACAAAGCAATCAATTTATATCCCTAGTTATAATTCATGTTGATTAATCCACAGCCCTGTCTGTGACTGTTAAGGCTTAATATCTTTCTCTAACTCTGCTAGAACTTGTGAATGCCTGCGACTGGGATTAGAACTGTGGCATGTGTATGATGATAACAGGCACAGCTCAGGACACATCATCCCAGCTGGATACCTGAAGAGTGGAGACTCACAGATTGGGTGAGAGAGTGGAGCCTTCTTCCCACTGCCAGGAGCCATTTGTTGGATTTTGAACTAGTCCCATCCAGTGATAAGACCTCACCAGTTTAAGTAAATCCTGTTTGAAAGCATGAGTAAAGGACATATGAAACCAGTGTTCAGAAAGTTAGTGAATGAAATCTACCATCCTTAAGAGCATAATTCTTACTCCCTTCCCACTCTCTCTCTCACACACACTATAGAAGTTTCGGCTTCCCTCATCTTAGTGTAGAAAGGTTAGCATCAGCTATCACAATATCTTTCTTCTTGTATGTGTTCCAGTGATACTCCCCACCTCATGTGTTGGTATGAAATGGAATGCAAAACCCCACCTGGTCCTCCTTGCTGTATATCTGCAGAAGGCTGGCATTCTGAGACATGCAGGAATCATGGCTTTTCTGCCAGGTTTTGCTTTCATTAGAAAACTGGTAGCATCTGTTTTTGTAACATACTCAGTTTTTAGGACATGGGACACAGTATCCTTTTAGCATGAGAAGACACATTATTACCTCTCCCCAAGACTGAGCATTGTAGCAGATTTTACCTAAGCAAATTAAATGTCTTTCCTGCTCAAACTCCACAATTCCAAAAAAAAATTAGAACCACACCCAAAGATACATGTACACATAAAAAGAAGAAACAATGATCTTAAATCCTTTCTTTTTTCTTTGACACAGCACTTCATGCAGACCAGCTTGATCTTGAACATTAGATACAGCTAAGGTTGGTTTTGAACTCCAATTCTGTTTCTATCTTTTGGGGGCTAAGATAAAAGATCTGTGCCACCAAAATCACCTTCTCCGCTCTTCACATAAACTCCTTCACAATTAAAAAGAAATTGTAGGTAACAATAGATAAAGGTCAACTATTGCATCTCTCCTTTTAGCTGTTTGGATACATATACTATATCCAGCTATGTGATAGTCAATCTATGCTTGGTATTGCAATGCATTCACTTACCTACTGAAGAAACTGAGACTTCTTGGTTGAACACAGAAGCTACAGAAATATTTTTAAAAGATTAGAATCATTAATAATTGATGGTCTAAGCCACAGCAACCATTCAGTTTCCAAAATAACAGCTAATTTATAAGCAAGAAGCTTATCCAAAATGGCCGTTCTATGATTCTGGACTTCTGAATACAAATCAGAACAGTCACTGTGCTTGCTTGATTGACAGCAATGTGGTTAGGTTTTCTGTGTTGTTACTTACAAGTTATGAACATGGTGCTCCATATAGATGTCATTACAAAGAAGTGAACCATCATGACCACACTGATAGCACAGATGAGATAGAATGGAGATGCTGTCAAAGGAAAACAGTTCAGCACGAATGTATGATAGAGAAGCTAGGTATCTCTGTGTGGTGGAAGTTTCCAGAACTAGCCACACAATTATTTTTATAATTTTTAAAAATATGAGTGAGTATGAAAATACAATATTCTTTTTCATAATTTTCTGTAAATTCTCTGAGCATCATCCTTGTTTTTGGGGACACCATCTTACTGTGCAGCCCAGGCTGGGCATGGAATCACAATCTTATTGCCTTGGCAGAAGCATGAGTTCTAAGATTGTAAATGAGGCTACGCCTTCTAGTTCCATAAACATTGTCGCAAATAAATCACATTTACTAGTTTTATTTTCTAGACAGATACAACAATAAATATAATTGCTTTTCTCCCAGTGATCCTAAGACACGTATCCAAAGAATTTTACAAAATGTTCTGTGAATAGGCTCTCTTACCAGCCCAGGACACTCCCTCATGGTCGTCTTTCCCAAGTAAGTTCCACCAGCCCCCAGGTCACCAGCTTGTCCCAGCTCCTCCCACCAGCCAGCCTGAACAGCACCCAGGCTGCCCCAGGCTTGGTGGGCCACTAGGCCACACTCCAGGTCCCAAGTGAAGCACTACACCATTGCCATCAGCCCCTCTCCCCCTCCTGCCCGCCTGGGATGCTCAGGGTCCAGGGAGGACATCTGCTTCCCAGGTAAATATCACAAGTCCCCAGGTAACCAGCTCTTCCCAGTTCCTCCCACCAGCCAGACTGAGCAAAACCCAGGCTGCCCCAAGCTTGGGTGGACCACTAGGCTATGTCTCAGGTCCCAGGTGAAGCACTCTGTCATTATCATCAGCCCCTCTGCCCCTATGGCCCACATGGGTAGCTCACTTGAGGTCCAGGGAAGACACACTGCTCCTCAGAATTCAACAGAGTTCAAAGGAAACTCAAGCAAAGCTGTAGGGGACGAAGGCCACACAACTAAATCACATGGGACAGACTATTCACATTCCGCCCAAAGATAAGAAAACCCACCTTTTTACCATCCTGTTTCTTTCAGTTATTAATCACTGTAGATTAACTTTTCCATATAGCCACCCCCAAAACATACACAACTTCAGGGATTATACTAACCTTCACATATCACCAAGGTACTAAATCGTAAAAGTGCACTAGCATACTAATATTCACCTACTGTCTACTAAACCTGACTTAATTGATGTACTACTAACAGTCTAATAGCCTCATCTAGGAAATAACAATAACAACAGACAAATGTACCCAGCTCCAAGGCAAAAACTAGTAATAATTGTCCGAGAGTAGTATTACCAACAAAATAAGTTCAGTCAAAAATACACATAAACTGAAAGGTCTTAAGAGACAAAAAACAATGCCAAAATCAAAGTGCAGATACATGAGAAGCAAAACCCAAGAAAACAAACCTCCCACTGAAAGAATTAATCCCTTAATGATAGAATCCAACCAGAAGAAACTCACAGAAAATAGCCAAGAAAGCCATGCACAAGATAAGACTTTCAACATATAATCATTACGATTAATGCTATGAAAGAGGAAATCCAGGAGGAGTTAAACAACTGCATCAACCACTTTGAACAGGAACACAAGAGACACTTGGAGGATTTGAGAAAAACAGTTTAAGAAACAAAAATAAGCATAGAACAGTTTTAAAAGTCTCAGGCAGAGGTTAAAATTGAACTAAAAAACAAGCTATCTTCAACCTAGAACTCAACAGAGTCTTAGCAGCAGAACTAATGAAGCAGAAAATAGAATCTCAGATCTTGAAAACAAAGTGGGAGGATTAACCAGCTCAATGGAAGAGGTTGTTAAAGCCAAAAAGATACTTGAGAGGAATATTCAAGAGTTATAGGACACCCTGAAGAAGACTAACATGCCCATTCATGGAATACCAGAACATGAATCCTAAATACCACACCTGAGGAAATTTTTCAAATTATCAAAAATGAAAACTTCCCTTATCTAAAGAACGAGAGGCCCATCCAAATACAAGAGGCATTCCGCACTCCAAAGAGATATGACCAAAATAGAAAATCACCACAGCAAATAATAGTCAAAACACTCCACATTCAAGAAAAAGAAAAGGTGCTGATAGCTTCAAGGAAAAAAAAAAGTCACTTTTAAAGGTAAATCTATTAAAATAACAAATGAATTTTCAATGGAAACAGTAAAAGCAAGAAGAGCTTGGAGAGACATATTTCAAGTACTGAATGAACAAAAATGTCAACCCAGGCTGATATACCTGGCAAAACTCTCCATCACAATCAAGGGAGAAAGAAAAGTTTTCCAGCACAAAGACAACTTGAAGCTTATATGTCTTCTAAACCAGACCTTCAAATAATGCTAAAGGATACTCAAACTTGAAGAAAAAAACAAGCATACCCAGGAGGACAGAAGGGACGTATAATACCACCAAAACCTAAAAGCCAAATAATACACTTACAAAAGCCACTGAACATAAAAAAATGTCTGGAATTAAAAATAATTTCTCCATTGTAACATTAAATGTCAAAGGAATTAACTCACTGATCAAGAGACACAGATTACAAACTTGGATTAAAAACCACAACCCATCAATCTGCTGCCTTCAGGAAACTCATTTCACCACCAAAGATAGGCACATCCTAAAAATATAAGGCTGGTCCAAAATTCCGCAAGCTAATGGAACTAGGAAACAGGCAGGAGTGGCCATTATGCTATCGGACATAGTGAACTTCAAGCCAAAAAAAACATTAGAGACACAGATTAGATACTACATTTTAGTCACAAGCATAATTCACCAGGAAGATTTTACAATACTGAACAAATATGTACATAATATGGGCCCCTCACATTCATTAAGCAAACTCTGCAGTGTCTAAAGTGAGAAATCAACCCAAAAGTGATAATTCTTGGGGATTTCAACACTGCCCTCTCAACATGAGTTAGATCATCAGGTCAAAAACTTAACAGAGACACATTGGAACTTGTTCAAAATCTTACTGAAATAGACCTTACAGATATATATTGAACTTTCCATCTACAAACAAAAGAATACACATTATTCTCAGCAGCACATGGAACCTTCTCCAAAGTAGAGCACATATTAGGCGCAAAATGAATCTCCACACAAACAGGAAAGTTGAAATTCTAGCCTGTACCTTATCAAACCACCGTGATCTAAAGCTTGACATCCATAACACAACAAACAACAGAAACTACACTAACACCTGGAAACTAAACACTAAGATGTTGAATGAGAATTGGATTTAGCGAATAAATAGCAAAGGAAATTCAAGATTTCCTGGAAGCGAACAATAATGAAAATACAACTTACCAAAATCATTGGGACACATCGAAAGCTGTCCTAAGAGGGAAGTTCAAAGCTCTTAATGCCTACATCAAAAAAAAAAAAAAAAAAAAAAAAAAAATTGGTGTGTGTGTGTGTGTGTGTGTGTGTGTGTAAAAAAAAAAAAATCACAAATAAATAACAATGCAGCTTAAAGCTTTAGAGACATTAGAGCAATCGAATCCCAAAAGCAATAGAAGAGAGGAGATCGTCAAAATCAGGGGAGAAATATCCAAAGTTGAGATAAGGAAAACGAAATAGAGAATCATAAAGTCAAAAAGCTGGTTCTTTGAAAAAATCAGTAAGATTGATACCCCTAGCTAAATTAACCAACAACAAGAGAAAGAAAAAATAAGTTAACAAAATTAGAAATGAAAACTGAGTTGTTACTACTGATACACAAGAAATACAGAATTTTATAACATCATATTTCAAAAACTTATACTTTGTGAAATTTGACAACACAAAAGAAATGGATGAATTCCTAAGTAAGCGCAACTTACCGAAATTGAATCAGGAAGTTGTGAATTATTTAAATAGTCCTATAACATATGAAGAAATCAATGAAGTAATCTTTAATCTTCCCACCAAAAAAAATGTCCTGGACCAGATGGATTCAGCCCAGAGCTCTACCAGACATTTAAGGAACAATAAATTAATACCAATACTCCTTAAACTGTTCCATCCAATAGCAAAGGAAGGAACACTACCTAATTCTTTCTATAAAACTAATATCGTCTTAGTCCCAAAACCTAATAAAGATACACCTAATAAAGATACACTTAAAAAAGAAAACTATAGGTCAATCTCTTTGATGAACACAGATGCAAAGATTCTCAACAAAGTCTTAACAAATCGAATTCAAAAACATATCAAAAAGATCATTCATGGGGATCAAGTAGGCTTTATCCCAGGTACACAGGTTGGTTCAACATATGCAAATCAATAAATGTAATTCACCATATAAACCGGTACAAAATACAAGACCACACGATATTCTTGATAGATGCAGAGAAAGCTTTTGACAAGATCCAACAGCCCTTTATGATCTAAACCCTAGAGACTGTTGAAATGAAAGGAACCTTTGTCAATATAATAAAAGCTGTGTACAAGAAGCCTACAGCAAGGATTATACACAATGGGGAAAAACTTGAAGCATTCCCACTTCGATCAGGAACTGGACAATGCTGTCCACTCTCACCACTTCTTTCAATATTGTACTTGAAGTCTTAGATAGGCCATAAGACAAGAAAGGGAAATAAAAGGGATTCAAATCAGCAGGGAAGAAGTCAAGTTATCTCTATTTTCAGATAACATGATCTTATACCTGAGTGATCCCTAAAACTCCACCAGGAAGCCACTGGAACTAATACAGAAGTTCAGCAGGGTGGCAGGATACAAAAATATAGCTCCTAAAAAAATGAAATACTTTGGTACAAATCTATCCAAGGAAGTAAGAGACCTTTATAATGAAAACTTTAAAACCCTAAAGAAAGAAATCACAGAAGACACCAGAAGGTGGAAAGACCTCCCATGTTTCTGGATTAGCAGAATCAATATCATAAAAACGATCATCCTACCAAAAGCAATATACAGATTCAATGCTATTCCAATTAAAATCCCAAAGCAATTGTTTAAAGAAGTTGAATAAACAATCTCAAAATTCATATGGAGGCACAGAAGACCCAGGATAGTAAAATCAATCCTGAGTAACAAAAACATTGCTGGAGGTATCACCATACCAAACCTTTATAGTACAAATCCATAGTTATAAAAACAGCCTGGTACTGGCTCCAAAATAGACACACAGATCAATGGATATGGGTTGAAGACCCAGATATAAGACCACAAAATTACAGCCATTTGACCTTTGACAAAGGAGCCAAAAAAATCCAATGGGAAAAAAAAAAGCATCTTCAAGAAATGGTGCTGGCAAAACTGGATCTCAACATGCAGAAGATTAAAACTGAACCCCTACTTGTCACCATGTACAAGACTTAATTCCAAATAGATCAAGGACCTTGATATAAGGCCAGAGACTATAAAAACCATAGGTGAAAGGATAGGGAACTTCCTCGAGCTGATTGGACTAAGCCAACAGTTCCTAAATGGAAATCCAATAGCACAGTCACTACAACCAACACTCAGCAGATGGGATCTTATGAAAGTAAAGAGCGTCTGTTCAGATAAAGCTATTGTAACTTGAGCACAAAGGCAACCCACAGAATGGGAGAAAATCTTCACTAACCGCATATCTGATAGAGCTCTATTATCCAGAGTGCACAAAGAACTTAAAGACTGAACACCAAGGAAACAAATAGGCCTATTAAAAAATGGGCTTTAGAACTAAAAGAAACTTTACCAGGGATAAAATTACAAAGTTTAACAAATATCTTAAAAAATGCTCTGCATCCTTAGCCATCAGGGAAATGCAAATCAAAACTTCCCTGAGATATCATCTCACCCTATTGAGGATGGCAAAAATCCACAATCAAAACAACACCAAATACTGGAGAGGATGTTGGGAGAAGGGAATTCTCCTACATTTTTAGTGGGAATGAAGGCTTACACAACCGCTCTGGTGAGCCATCTGGATTCTTAAAAAAGTTAAAGATTGAAATGCAATTTGACCCTGCTATTACACTTTTGGGAATAATCCCCATATAGCAAAAATTCACCTCGATAGCACAAGCACAACCATGTTCATAGCAGCACTCTTTACAATAGCAAACTCATGGAATCAATCCAAATGTTGATGAGTAGATAAGCAAAATGTGGTACATTTATACAAAGGAATACTACTCAGCCATCAAAAATGATGAATTAATGAAATTTGCCAGGAAATGGATGGAATTAGACACAATTATATTGAGTGAAGTATCCCAGACACAGAAAATTAAGTGCTGTATATACTCCGTAATAGATGTATGCTAGTACTAAATCCACTAGTGACACACTCAAAGATAAATCTCTGTAATACCTATAGTAATTACAAAGATTATAAGCAGGGATGGAAGGGGAAAGAGTGCCCGCCAGAAACAATGAGAGAGGAGATCATGCTACATGCCACCACCATCAAGGCCACCATCAAGTAATGAGACATCTGGTTAAGCTTACAGACTTTCCTTCCTGGTCACTTGTAACTGATAGGGTTTGGTCTCACCAGACAGGGTGGGCAAAGAGACTGGCAGATAAAAGTTAACCATCCTACAAATGGGAGGCTGACACCCCCCCTCAAAGCGGTCTCCTACTTTTATTCCATCTATGTTTGAATTTACTCTTATAATAAGACTATTTTAACAGCCTTTTATCTCTGGCTAGGAGATGTCATCCAATACCTTTCAGGATGGAGCCAAAGACAATGCAGGAACCGCAAAACTGGAAGAAAAAGAAAAACAACAAACTATAATTCAGAGCATCAGAGACCCTACATTAATCACTAGGAACCAGGCCAGCCTAATCTCTCCCTATCCCAAAGCTCAGGGAAATTTGCAGAAGAGAGGGCAGTAAGATTGTATGAGCCTAAAAATGGGGAGGAGCAACGATATGCAAGGTACTCCACACATTAGGACTGAATAGTCATAACAGGAATTTGCATGACCTGTGCAATGACCAACATATCATTGACCCCCCAAAGTCTAGCATGGATCACAGGCACTAGGATCCTTAGAGGCAAGGAATTTACAGCTTCAATAGTGTTTCTATAGTAAAAGGGAACACAAAAAAGAGCTCTAGACAATGCTACTGAGTTCTTGCACCTCATCAGAAGAGGAGGACCCAGAAGAAAGTTAGACATGCACCATAAAGAATTCTCCAGGGATGGGGGAGGGACAATGGGAGAAAGGGAGGGAGGGGGGAAAGGAAGGGGAAAAGGGGAAAAGTAACAAGGAGATTCAGGGAGGGGTGGAGGGAGAGAGGGGAATAGGGTACCTTTCAACTTTGTATGAGTGGAAAAAATAAAAAAAAGTGCCAGCAAAAGATATGAATATGTTACTTTTACTTTGTCAAATTAGTCTGTGTGATCTAATTTGTTAATTTTGTGTATTTGAAGCCTCATAAATTAGGACTATCAGTATAGATCTATACAGAATTAAGATGGCAAAATGTGTTTCATGCATAAGATGCGACAACCAAAATATGTTCTGTGAATTTTCTTTTTCACCAGGATAATGCCTGGTGATGGTACCATACCATGACAAGCAATGATGAGGGCAAATTTTTATGTGCATTTTGTCACATTGAAATCTGCATAAAATCTATTCACAGATTTTAAGTTTTTCAGTGAATATTTAAATTCTCTGCTAGCGTTTAGTGTCAGAAATAATGCACACATCTGCATATCTTGGGGTCCTTCTCTAGGAGAACCTCCTGTTGAGTCACTAGTTCTCAAATGGCATAAGCATGTTAAATTTGGCAATTGAAGATTTCAGTCTGCAAAGGCTATACTAATTTCTATAGTAACAAAAATAATTGTACACCCCTGCTTGACTGGATTTTCCTCAGCATGAAATGGTATTTCCACTATACATATTTAGTCAGAAATATTTCAAATTTATATTTAGTATTTCCTGTTACAGGAATAAGGAATCTTCACTTCTATTTAAACCATGATTTTTAGGTATGCATTTTTAAAATTCAACTAACTTCTGTTAGCAAAGTATTATATACTTGTAAGATAAGCTGATGCATAATGTATAATGAAATCTAATACTAAAACGAAGAAGCTTTACATAATGGAAGACACAAGGGCACAAGTAGCTATGCAGATATTCACACCATAGATTCAAATTTAATGATTTATAAAGCAGAAATTATTTAAAATTTGTGTCCCACCTTCCTAACTTGAACTTGTAGAAAAGGAAGGAAAACAAAAAAGATACCAATGTAATATGTCAGGAGATGTTATGAAAATGAAATGAAATGTGCAAATTTATTTATTATCAGTAATATCAAATATATACAGACACTTAGCAAATGCTTGTGTGCCAAATTTCATGTACTTCAAAGAACATACAAAGACTACGTAGAACCAAGGGTTTCAGAATAAATACTGAAAGAATCTTGCCTCAACTAAACACATAAAAATCATTTTACTTCTTTCTTGAAATTTCAATCACTTGTAGATTTAATTCTTTTGTAAATTACAAGACAATATAAATAATCTTTCATGCTTAAATAGTTGTATTAATCATTGCTTCATTATATATCATATACAATTCAATTGTTAACTTGAATAAGATTACAGGTTGATATTTTGTGTATGAAAATAATTTTATTCATATGACATGCTATTGGCCATTAGTAATTTATAACTATTTTAGGATAAGTAGCACTCTCAAATGATATGTAGCTTGCTTTGTGTATTTTAAACCTCCACTAAGGTAAATGTGTCATGTTTCATTTCTTTTTTGGTGGAAAAGAGAGCAAACATGTTTCAAAGTTATAGATTACCCCAATCGAAACTAGAAAGTTGTGAACATTTCATTAAAATTCAGCACTGCTCAGTCCAAACACTTATGACATATTACTATTTCTAGTGACATGATACTGAGAATGAATTTGCAATAGATAAAGGGAAAAAAATCTTTTCTAGCTTCCAACAGCTTTGTTTGAAAGTGTAACATAACAAGAATGGAACAGAAAAGAAGGATACAAGCTGCGCCACTAAGTCTTGTGTGCTTGAGTACATCCTGGTCATCTTCACAGGAGAAGGAACACAAGCACGTGATGCCGAAATACCTGAGCTGTGCTGCAGTCTCCGATTACAATTCAATGTCGTCATCATGTAGTGATTGTCCTAAGGCCACTCAAACAAATTGGAGTTCTGTACTTCACAATGGATTTCTGAAGATATAGAATTGAGTATATGGGTTTTTTCCTGATTTCTTTGTGGTGAGATGGAATGTTTTGATTGGACAAATAAAATTCAGAAAATCCCCCTCTGATGAGTAGCTTAAAATGACAAAAGAATGGAAAATACAACTCACATAAAAGTCTCAAAATACCATAAAAATAGAATAGGCATTTTAAATTCACTTACATTGAGATATTCAGTAAAAGATTTGATATCACTGATATAGAACTAAACAGAGCATATAATTTTCTGTTGATATTTATTTGGTTCTGAATGACTTCTTGATAATGTAGATTCATGTTAGAAAAATGAATTTTGTTGCATTTATTTCTTAGCATATGTCATTATCAATAAAACATTATCATCATAGATAATACTCTCATCTCGTCTTCTTGTGAAAAAAACATGACACACCCACAGTATTTCCATCTTATCACTTTGTAGAAGTGAGATATAGCCACAACTGTAGGCCTTGGCAGCATTTTAGGGTTTGAAAAAAAAATCACAACTTCGATGATAAAAAGTAGCATGGAATGATGGGATTTTATAATATCTGAGCCAAAAGAGAAAAAATTATGTGAAATACAGCTTTCAAGAAGGCTGTGAAATCAGGCAGAGAAAATGAAATGCATTTTTACTTTGTGTGTAATATGATTCTGCTTTGAGTGGAATCAAGGAGATTACATGAACTGGGTTGAAACTATAGAAAAATATCTTTCCTTAAACATCCACAGAAGCATGCACATGCATACATGTGTACATGCTCACACATGAAAATAGAAAATGCATACAAATTAAAAATTGCACATGAACTATCACAAGTCTAGCTTGAGTAATTGTCCATTGTGCTCATTATTCTTTCATATGTCATGTATGCAGGGTCTAAGATCCATCTTTGTTCTTTCCTTGTCTTCCCGGTAGATGTCACTGGTCATGCAGCGTCTCCTTCATTACTAAGAACAAAATTATTGGATTATTTGTGAGAAGAGCAACACAGCCAACTGCCTGGATGCTTTGGGTGTTTAGTTGCTTGTCATTTCTATTTCACTGGAAAAAATGGATAGGGGAATGGCAGAATGAAAAGGAAGCCAGGGAGATTTCACGGTTCAATGTAATGTGCTAGCCAGGTTGGGATAGCATCAGATGGGAACCCCAAACTGAAAAGCAGGAGACTGGTATGAATGTGGAAAGTCTGGTATGGGAAGTATCTTTGTAATTTCTTCTTTAATTTAACTTTATTTTTAAGATAAAATGTTTACTACCAATAAGTAGCAGGAATGTATTTACAGTGAGATTTACAGTGAGACAGATTCAACACCATTATGAGCATATAGTGATAATGGTTGCATAAATGAGTTGATATAAATAATGTTGATGGTAAAACTGTCATATGTGTTGAAAACAGATCTACACATGGTATACTTAAAAGTGTTAGCTTAAGAGGCAGGATAATCCCAAAATTAGTATGGAAAAGTAGAGTCCCCAATGTTAAAAGACTCTCCATTTTCACGTACATTTGTATATGTGTGTGTGTGTGTTCACATCTGTGGGTATATGTGTGTGTGTGTGTGTGTGTGTTTTACATATCTGTGGGTGTGCATGACTGTGGATACACAGGTCATGGATGGTTCTTCTATCTATTCTTTTGTGGGTTATTCTCTAATTAAACACAGATCTTGTTCATAGGATTAGTCTGGTTATCCAACTTGCTCTGCAGATTCCCAAGTCCCCATATCTAGGGCTAGAATCACAGATAGGGACCATGCCAACCTTTCCCTCCCATTTTTATGTACTATCTAGACATCTGAATTCTGGTCATTTTACTTGTGTCAGAAGTGCTTTATCCACTGGGCCATCTGCCTTGCCCTAAAAGTCTTCCTGAATAATGCAGTATTAATGTGATTGTTCACTGAATTAGGAAAGAAACAAAGCAAAGAAAATCAAGACTAAAAAATAATGAGTTGTCAAAGCCAAAACTATTATTTAGTATTTACCAATAAAGTGTATTGAACTGTAATAAGCAGAGTAAGTCCTGAAGTCCTATGACTTCAGGAGAAGAGGTTATATTATACCAATTAAATAAAATTGGTTAAGATGAGGAGAAGGACTTGAAAAAAGTTCACTCAATAAATTAGAGAATGTGTGAACAGGAGGTAATAGCATAAAACAGAATTGACAAAACTTGAGTTTAATAAAACTGGGGCAGTGCAATGATTCTGAAGAAGTAGGTAGATCCTTTAAAATAAAAAAATCCTATCTATTTTTCTGGAACCTCGATTAGTTTAGTGCACGAATAACACTGAATGTGAAAAAAGAAGGAAATGTCCATCTCATCTATGAACATTATAAACAGTAACACATTATAAACAATAGCAAATCCAATCAGGCAGATTTCTAAAGGCTCGTAGTAAATTTCTATTGGAAAAAAAATCTTTAGATGCAAGTTGTTACATATAATATAAAATATTAAATAAATACCATTGCATAAAAGAGTAAATTTCCTGTCTATATAACTTAGTACTTCTTTATGACAGAGGAGAATCTTCAATATACATAGTAGAATTGAAATAAACAATGTCCTAAATCTCATTGCACATGAACACAAAGTTGTGTAAATGATTGCTAATTTTATTGTCTTTCCTAAGTGTCATTTTGAACAATCAGCCTATTTAAAAACATCCCTGAAAATTAAAGCAATAAGAAATATTGATAGATTTGTCTGCATAGAAAATAAGCTTAATTTAATGGTCATTTCATAAGAATAGCACTGATTTGCAATAACTATTCTACTTAGAAAAACAATTGCTTTTAAATGTACCAATGAAAAAATAATAATAGAAGCACAGTGAGACATATATGAATAAAACTAAAACATCATTTACATGGAAGTTATTGGACATACATAGAGATATTTTAAAAACCTAAATATATCTTGACACATAACTTCTAAATATCAATAAGTTGTCTAATAAGGCTAACAGGCTTTTTAAAAAGAGATTTGGATCAATTATTTTTTTAATTAATACATTTTTATTATTATTTCAGCTCATACAAACTTATTAGGTACACCAGTTCCCTCCCTCCCTCCTCCTCCCCCCTTACCCCCTGCTCCCCCTCCCCACCCCCCTCCCTCCCCATCCCCCAGTGCCTCCCGCCCCAATTCCCAGAGAGTCCTTTCTTGTGCATGTCTGATTTTCCTCTGGGCCCTCCTCTCTGATGACATACAAGGACCCAGTGGCCTTTCCCTGAACCCTTTCCTGTGTTCCCCTTAGGTATAGGAACACTGCTGTGGCTGCCAATCCTTTGCCTCCAAGGATCTTGGTGCCTTTAGCAGATGTGAGACTTTGTGAGGTCAACAGTGTGTTGGACAATGCCAGGGCATGCAAAGTCCAATTATAATTGCTTCAGCCCTAACTAGTATGGAGTATCTTACATATCATTGCTCCTCTCATCCTTTTGCTCTTACACTCTTACCGCCCCCTCTTCCGCAAATTTCCCTGAGCTTCAAGATGGGGAGAGATTTAGCTGGCCTAGTTCTAGGTGGTTGATATAGAGTCTCTGAAGTTCTGGATTGTGGTTTGTTGATTTTCTTTTGCAGTTTTGCTGCTCCTGCAATGCCCTTCACTCCATCCTGGTGGGCATTGTATGTTACCCCCTGGCCAGAGACAAAAAGCTGTTAAACTAGAGTCTTGTGATAAAAGCACATTCAAAGGTAGATGAATAAAAGTGGGAAACCACAGTGAGGGAGGGGTCTATCACCCATTTGCAAAATGGTTACTTTTTATCTGCCAGACTATATGCCCTCCTCTTCTGGTGAGATCACACCCCCTCAGTAGTAAATGATCAGGAACAAAAGTCTGTGAACTTAATCAGATGTCTCATTACTTATTTGGGGCCTTGATGGAGGCCTATTTTCCCTGCTGTAACATGGTCCCTTTTCTCCTTGTTTCTGGTGTGGCCCTCCTACCCCATCCCTCCTGTTCATAATCCTTGCAATTACTGTCTCTAGGTGGGCTGGGTGGGTTTGGAACTAGGAGCCACCTATTAGGGAGTACATACGGCGCTTAATTTTCTGGGTCTGGGGTACTTCACTTAATATAATTGTTTCTAATGACATCCATTTCCCGGCAAATTCCAGTAATTCATCATTTTTGATAGCTGAGTAGTCCTCCATTGTATAGATGTACCACAGTTTCCTTATCCACTCGTCAACTGTTGGACATTTGGGTTGATTCCATGACTTTGCTATTGTAAACAGTGCTGCTATGAACATGGTCGTGCTTTTGCTATCGAGGTGAACCTCTGCTGTATGGGGGGTTATTCCCAAAAGTGGAATAGCAGGGTCATATGGTAATTCAATCTTTAATTTCTTTAAGAATCTCCAGATGGCTCGCCAGAGTGGCTGTATGAGCCTGCATTCCCACCAGCAATGTAGCAGAGTTCTCCTCTCTCAACATCCTCTCCAGCATTTGTTGTTGTTTGTATTGTGGATTTTTGACATCCTGACTGGGGTTAGATGATATCTCAGGGAAGTTTTGATTTGCATTTCCCTGATGGCTAAGGAAGTGGAGCATTTTTTAAGATATTTGTTAGACATTTTAATTTCATCCCTGGTAAAGTTTCTTTTAAGTTCCAGGGCCCATTTTTTAATTGGGCCATTGTTTTCCTTGGAGTTTAGTTTTCTAAGTTCTTTGTGCACTCTGGACAGTAGAGCTTTGTCAGATATGTGGTTAGTGAAGATTTTCTCCCAGTCTGTGGGTTGCCTTTGACCTCGTGTTCCAATCTCTTTATCTGAACAGAAGCTCTTTAATTTCACAAGATCCCAACTGTTGAGAGTTGGTAGCAGTGACTGTGCCATTGGATGTCTGTTTAGGAAATGTTGGCCTAGCCCAATCAGATCGAGGGAGTTCCCTATCCTTTCAACAATGGTTTTTATAGTCTCTGGCCTTATATCAAGGTCCTTGATCCATTTGGAATTAAGTCTTGTACATGGTGACAACTATGGGTCCAGCTTTAATCTTCTGCATGTGGAGATCCAGTTTTGCCAGCACCATTTGTTGAAAATGCTGTTCTTTTTCCAATGGATTCTTTGGGCCCCTTTGTCAAAGACCAAATGGCTGTAGTTTTGTGGGCTTATATCTGGGTCTTCAATCCTTATCCATTGATCTGTGTGTCTATTTTGGAGCCAGTACCAGGCCGTTTTTATAACTATGGATTTGTAGTATAGACTTAGGTTTGGTATGGTAATACCTCCAGCAGTGTTTTTGTTACTCAGGATTGTCTTTGCTGTCCTGGGTCTTTTGTGCCTCCATATGAACTTTGAGATTGTTTGGTCAACTTGTTTGAAGAATTGCTTTGGGATTTTGATTGGTATAGCATTGAATCTGTATATTGCCTTTGGTAGGATGGTCATTTTCACGATGTTGATTCTGCCAATCCAGGAACAAGGGAGGTCTTTCCACCTTCTGGTGTCTTATGCTATGTCTTTCTTTAAGGTTTTAAAGTTTTCATTGTAAAGGTCTTTTACCTCCTTAGTTAGGTTTATACCAAGGTATTTCATTTTTTTAGGGGCTATAGTAAATGGGATTGTTTCTCTTCTTTCATTTTGGGCATATAGGAAGGCCTCTGATTTTTGGACATTTATGTTGCATCCTGCCACCCTGCTGAACTTCTCAATTAGTTCCAGAAGCTTCCTGGTGGAGTTTTTGGGATCACTCAGGTATAAGATCATGTCATCTGCAAATAAGGATCGTTTGACTTCTTCCTTGCCGATTTGAATCCTTCTTATGTACGTTTCTTGCCTTATGGCTTCAGCTAAGACTTCAAGTACAATATTGAATAGAAGTGGTGAGAGTGGACAGCCTTGTCTAGTTCCTGATCAAAGTGGGAATGCTTCCAATTGTTCCCCATTGAGTATAATCCTTGCTGTGGGCTTGTTGTATACAGCTTTTATTATATTGATAAAGGTTCCTTCCATTCCTACTGTCTCCAGCATTTTGATCATAAAAGGCTGTTGGATCTTGTTAAAAGATTTTTCTGCATCTATCGAGAGTATCATGTGGTCTTGGACTTTGGATTGGTTTACATGATGAATTACATTTATTGATTTGCATATGTTGAACCAACCTTGTGTGCCAGGGATGAAGCCTACTTGGTCCCCGTGAATGATCTTTTTAATATGTTTTTGAATCCGATTTGCTAAGACTTTGTTGAGAATCTTTGCGTCTGTGTTCATCAGAGACATCGGCCTATAGTTTTCTTTTTTAAGTGAATCTTTATTAGGTTTTGGGATTAAAACGATATTAGCTTCATAGAAGGAATTTGGTAGTGTTCCTTCCTTTGCTATTTGATGGAACAGTTTAAGGAGTATTGGTGTTATTAACTCCTTAAATGTCTGGTAGAACTCTGTACTGAATCCATCTGGTCCAGGACATTTTTTGGTGGAAAGATTTGAGATTACTTCTTCAATTTCCTTATATGTTATAGGACTATTTAAATAATTCACAACTTCCTGATTCAATTTAGGTAAGTTGTGTTTACTTAGAAATTGTGTTGTCAAACTTCACAGAGTATAAGTTTTTGAAATATGATGTAATAATTCTCTGGATTTCTTGGGTATCAGTAGTGATAACTCCATGTTCATTTCTGATTTTGTTAATTTCGGTTTTCTCTCTCCTGCTTTTCGTTAATTTAGCTACGGGTGTATCAATCTTATTGATTCTTTCAAGGAACCAGCTTTTTGACTGGTTGATTTTCTCTATCGTTTTCTTAATCTCAATTTCAGATATTTCTCCTCTTATTTTGCTAATCTCGTCTCTTCTACTACTTTTGGGATCAGATTGATCTAGTTTCTCTAAAGCTTTAAGCTGCATTGTTAAGTTGTTTATTTCTGATGTTTCCATTTTTTTGATGTAGGCATTAAGAGCTATGAACTTACCTCTTAGAACAGCTTTCATTGTATCCCAGAGATTTTGGTAAGTTGTATTTTCATTATCATTCACTTTCAGGAAATCTCGAATTTCCTTTTTAATTTCTTCCTGAATCCAGTTGTCATTCAGCATCATATTGTTAAGTTTCCAGGAGTTAGTGTATTTTCTCTTGTTTGTTGTGTTGTGGATGTCCAGCTTTAGACCATGGTGGTCTGACAGGGCACAGGTTAGAATTTCAACTTTTTTGTACATGTGTAGATTCGTTTTGTGGCCCAGTATGTGATCTATTTTGGAGAAATTTCTGTGTGCTGCTGAGAAAAATGTGTATTCTTTGGTGCGTGGGTGAAAAGTTCGATAGCGATCTGTAAGGTCCATTTCTTTCAGGGTTTGATTAAGGTCCAAAGTGTCTCTATTAAGCTTTTGACCTGTTGATCTATCCCATGTTGAGAGGGCGTTGTTGAAGTTCCCATGAATTATTGTTTGGGGGTTGATTTCTTGCTTTAGACGCTGTAGGGTTTTCTTAATGAATGTGGAAGGGCCCGTATTGGGTGCATATATGTTCAGTATTGTGAAGTCTTCCTGGTGAATTGTACCTGTGACTAAAATGTAGTATCCATCCGTGTCTCTTATAATTTTCTTTGGTTTGAAGTCCACTTTGTCTGATATCATAATGGCTACCCCTGCCTGTTTTCTGCTTCCATTAGCTTGTAGAATTGTTGACCATCCTTTTATTTTTAGAGTGTGCCTATCTTTCGTGGTGAGATGGGTTTCCTGCAGGCAGCAGATTGATGGATTGTGATTTTTAATCCAAGTTTGTAATCTGTGTCTCTTGATCGGTGAGTTAATTCCATTAACATTTAGTGTTATAATGGTGAAACTATTTTTGATTCCAGACATTTATTCTGTTTAGTAGTTTTTATAAGTATATTGTTTCGCTTTTAATGGTGTTATACTTGCCTTCTGCTCTCCTGGATATGCCTGTTTTTTTCTTCACGCTTGAGTATCATTTCTTGCATTTTTTGAAGGCCTGGTTTGGTGGACATGTATCCCTTCAAGTTGTCTTTGTGCTGGAAGATTTTTCTTTCTCCCTTGATCATGACTGATAGTTTTGCAGGGTAAATCAGCCTGGGTTGACAGTTTTGCTCATTCAATACTTGAAGTATGTCTCTCCAAGCTCTTCTTGCTTTTAGTGTTTCCTTTGAGAAGTCATTTGTTATTTTAATAGGTTTACCTTTAAAAGTGATTTGTTTTTTCTCCCTTGAAGCTCTCAGCTTTTAAGTTATAAATGCTGAAACTTAAGAACTTGCTAGTGAAGATAGAGAAAAATAGGGGACATGATTCTTAGATGTTATGACTCATATTAAAACTTTTAATAAACATAATGTGATATGAGAGCAGCAACACACAAATTTAAAAATTAAGAAGGTTGTATAAATGAGAGGTAGCATCCTCAAGGATCTTGGAAGCTGGACATGTTCTGGGTCAGAAATTGAAGTGACTTGGGAATATGTGTAGCTGAGAGACCCTCCAGAAGCACATGAGCACCAAGCTTGTCCTCCAAATTAAAATACTTTTCTTTGAAACTCTGCTCTTTCAGACCATCTCAGGATTATAAACAATTCTTGAAGTTTAACAGAAGAAGGACGGTGTCTTCAGCCTGGAAAATTCTTGCCCTGCAAACTTCAAAATTTTAGTTTGATCCCCCAACATCCATGTCAGAAACCAGGTATGGGGGGAAGGTTTGGATTACATACATGTGCAATATCCCTCCCAAACTTGCACATGCACAAGCGCACGCATGCATACACACACACACACACACACACACACACCACAAAAAAATGGAAAAAGAAAAAAAATTCTACATTGAGTATTTAATTCTTACAAATTATATTTGAAAACATTGAAAGCTTATATTTTAGTTTTAGCAGCATAAAATAAGTAAGTATAGAATGAGCTAAAGAAAAAAAAAAGAGGAGCTTATATGATTGGGAAAAAAATAAAATGTGGGAGAAAAACAATTCTGTACCTAGAAGAAATATAAGGAAAAAGAATAATATTGCCAGCATTCTTGCATCAGTATTTTGTTCCACTCAGGAACTTATTTTTGACTGTTAGACTGCTGAATACAGTGGTGTTTCATGTTGGTGGAGAAAACTGAAGCTGAAATTTTTCTTACAATCAGATTTTTACAAATTTTTGGTTTGAAATGAAAATAATGAATACTGAAGGAGATGGTCTTGGCTGCTTTTTAGTTTTCTGTGACAATTTCATCACCCAAACAATTTAGGGAATGGGGGGATTCATTCATGTACACAGGTCTATACAATCCATTATGTGGGCAGGAGAGTCTTGTAAACACACAAGAGACAAGGAAAGTGACCGGACCATAGACACAGGAAGACCAGAGAGAAGGACATACTTTGTACCTTGCCAGCCTGCCAAATTCCAGCCAACCCTCTCACCATCTTATCCACCCATTCAGAGAGTGACCCATTTACCATGAACTGAGTCATCTCACCTCAACCACACAATCTCCTATAGGCTTGCTTGAAGACCAGCCTTAACTAAATAATTCTTCATAGGTTGTCTAAAAACTCAGTCCTCAAATTTCAAGTTGACTTCCAACTTTACATTGATACAATGAAGATTTATGTGAGGAGGATATCTGAATGTCACATATCTGAAGAACTAGTTTCATATTTGTAGCTTTAGATTTGAGATTGTCTCAAAATTGAAAAAAAAATTAAGTCTCTTAAAAATGCTGACAGGAAACAGATTAGAGGCAGAACGTTTGAAAATACCCTTACAATTTCATTTAGATCAAACAGCACCTTGCAGCCAATGAAGTAGGAAAACATACATACAAACCTTCTTCAAATGAAGTACCTTGGTGATTCTGGATATAGAGGCTATGACGTCATGGGTCCTAAACAAAAGGAATCTTGAGGAGCAAGAGAAGACAATGAATGCTAGGTGGTGCTTTTAAAATGGCTTGGGGGTTAAAGTCTTTGCCATGAAAGTAAAAGGACCATGAAAGTAAAAGGACCTGAGTTCAGATCCCTAGATCCCCCATAAAAATGCTGGGTGGATAATGACAACAACGTGTAATTCCAGCCCTGAAAAAAAAGTGGAGCCTGGGAAACCCCAGAGCAAAGCAATAAGGAGGTAGAGTAATCCAGGGTGATTCCCGATGTTATCCTTGGGGCTTAGGAGGAACAAACACTCAAGTGCCCTTTGGTAAATACACACACACACACACACACACACACACACACACACACAGAAAACATACACATGCAAAAATTAGCCAAGCAGATAAACATTACGCTCAATGAAATTTGTGTTTCTGCAAGGAGACCACACTGTTAATATACAGCCATCATGATGAAACTATAGGGAAAATTGGCCGCACATTCCAAATATTTTGGATAAATGAAATTGTAAAAGGATGTGTGCTTCCTCCAGAAGACACACTGTCCTGTAGATGGCAGGAACCGAAGAGAATCCATGTATAAGCAGATTTTTTTTATCCAGTTTTGATGTACATGCCTTATTGATATGAAGTATTTATCTGACTGTGTAAAACTGCTTCAGAAGAGCATTCCACAGCCTAGGAAACAGCTTAGATTCCTGTCATTTGGGAAAGATGATCAACACAACAAACTCGTGATTGCTTTTCTTAGGTGAGATTAACTACAAGAAGTAATCAAATGATCTCCTTGACCACCGAGCCACAAACTGGCTTTCAGAGTGTCACGTAGAGTGAGAAGCCACTCCTGAGACCCAAAGGTGAAGAGAGGCCCGAGGCTGCTGTGTTACTTTGTGGTGAGATACTGTGTGGAAGGCGGTAAACTCACTTCGAGCTGTAACACGAGATCTGAAGTAGTCAGAGGTGTTTACTGCATGGTTATCTAGAAATGAAACTAACAGATGTGTAGCTACTGCTAAGTGACACTTCTTTATTCTTAACCTTTCTGAGTTGTGTGATCAAAGACAATTCAAAATGGATGGAGTCTAAAAGATACCTGAACAAAATGAAGGAAATAAAAAGGAAAAGAGAGAAAGAAAAGTGAGTCTTTGGATTTGTAGAATAAAACACTGAGGTGGAAATAAAAATGAACATAATTATAAAAAGATTAAAAAATAAAGATATTTGAAGAAAAAACATACTGACTTATATTTCTTGTTTTAATGTTCTGATTAAGAGACTGAGCACTTTCCTAAATAAAAATGGAGGGGGGGAACCCCCTTGTTTCACTCCAAATTTTAGACTGTTTGCAGTGTTGTAGTAATTTAGTATACTGCTAGCTGCGGGCTTGTCATTTGTTACTATTAGTTTGTTAGTATATGCTTCTTTTATTCTTTTCTTCCATTTTCATGTGCATGTGTACACCTGTTTGCACCTGGGTACAGATGAGTGTGTGTGCATGCAGAAGTTCAAGAATGACATAGGGAATCACTCTGCTGGCTCTTCCACCTTACTCCTTTGAGTCTGGGTCTGGAATTAAACCCGGAGTGGGTAGAAGCAATGTGCTACTATACAAACTGTCCATCGTGACAATGCCCAGCAGATTCTTGTGGTGAGGGGTAGAGAGGAAAGGGATGCTGCAATCACAGCCCCAGAACAGGAGACCACTTGTAGCCAGCAAGTCCTACCTGGGGGAAACTACAGGCACCAATGCAAAGCTGCAATCCCAGAGAACTGAGCCATGGGTCCAGCCAAACAGAGTCATGGGAGATCTCCATCCACTAATGTATCTAGTAGACAGCACATGACATATGAGATCTTTCTGCATCTCTGAGAAGTAGCACCTAATTTTCTGTGTTTCAGACTTCCTTGGGGTCTGTGAACCCTTTCCACACATCTCTTCCCTTGAATGAGGAACGTGTCCACCCAGTGTCTTCATTGCTGCTGTGGAGTCTGGGCTGATTTGCCTGCTTTGATTTCACAGGCTCACTTGTGAGACTTCAGAATTTTGTGCTGACGGGGAATGAGATTAAGATTGCTCAGGCAGCTGTTAGGGAATGACTACTTTTTGCAGAACAGGTGCAGAGATGGGTTTGTCGTGCGGCACAAAGCTAAACATTCAGTTTGCATTGCCTGCAAGAGAATTTCTCTTTCAATCGACATGTATTCTAATTACTGTATTTCATTATAAGAACTATGATTCTTTTCCTTATGGGTCGAACTCAGTAGTCCTCTAAAAACACTTGAAAGTAGAGAGCCCAACCATCTTGGAAACTTGGAGGGATCCATAGCTCAGGCCAACAATTTTTCTGTAGAATCACAAAACACCTCAGCCACATCCAGGCCCTTTATTCTAAGGGTTGCAAAAATAAATCAAAAACACAAGAACCACAAAACTAACAACAAACAAAACCTTCCATCTCCTTTCCTGTTGTTCTATTCAGCCCCTGAATAAAAACAATAACCTTTCTATAGTGCAGATACATATTCTTGACTGTGCTACTCTAGAGAACCCTGCCTAAATATAAATACCTCGCAAAATATAATGAGGAAAAAATGGTCTGTATTATAACAGCTTAGATGACGATGGTGATGATGATTCAGTTGCTACATTTTGGCCCTCTGAGCACTGTGGGGAGAGTAGGCTTTGAAGTTGTTGAATGGGACTGGGAAGATAACTTAGTGGTTAAAGCCTTTGCCTAGGAAGCAAAAGGTTCTGAGTTCACATCCCCAGATTCCACGTGAAAATGTCAGGTGGATATGGTGACAACTTGCAATTATGGTCCTGAGAAACCCCAAAGCAAACTATAAGGAGGTAAAAGAATCCAGGATGATTCCTAATATCACCCTTGGGTAGCCACAGGCACACACACTCAAGTGCCCTCTTACATGCAGACCTCACCCACATGTATACCTTCACACACATATATGCAAAAAAATAAAACATATCAATGATAGAATTGGCTGCCACTGGGTAAGAGAGTGATAGTGTATGAGTTATGAGCCCACATGTGAAAATAAAAAAATGTTCTCATTTTTCCAATAATATATGAAGAATGAAAATTATACAGATTGATGAGGTATCATGTGATGGTTCCTAAATGTATCTCATGTAATATGTGTATCATCCTAATCATATCTATCTCCTCAAATAACACTGCTTACAATGAAAAACATCTGAAATCCTTTCTTCTGGTGTTTGAAGCATGTAATATGTAACAGAAATTTCACTAACACTATGTAAGAGGTTCTGAAGAAAAGATACATAAAAAGGATCCAGTTAAACCTCTTGTCTGGTGCCAAGTTCACTTAAGTTCAGCCTCAATCATTTTTAACCCAGGAGACCACAAAGGTTTGAGTGAGAAACAAACCCTTATTTTCAAATGTCTGTGCATGCTCATACTGTTTATTAGATAATTTAGATACTTGGATGTTGTTATAATTTACACATTTTGTGAAATTTAATTTTAATATTTTTCTACATGGATATAGGAATAAACAAAGCAAATATAATATTTCTGTTTAGAATCATAAAACATTTGAAATATTAACTTTGTTTGCCTTTGTATATGGTCAAGAGATGGCTCTCTCCCTGTTTGTAATGAAGTAGAGCAAAACATCCCTGAATTTTTGGTAAATTTCTGAAATCTATTCTTATTTTGCTTGACTCAAACAGATGCTTTTGTCATTTCAATTCCTCATTTTTCATTAATTAGTGCTTTATTTTCTATTAAATTTTTAGCATAATAATTGTGACAGAAAGAGAGAGAAGAAGATAACATAAGTTATCTCTCAAAACATCTAAAACTTCAAGTGGTAGAAAATAAACATACCTGTAACATGTACCTTACCATATTGATGGTGACTTGGGGAAAATATCAATCTCTATTAAAGAACAGAATGTGTCACTGATAACACTGCACTAAAAGAGACAGAAGATATATCTTTGGTTCCCTTCTTTGAGGATGTGGGGGAGCCAACAACCAAAGCTACACAGCCATCTGGTGGCTGTTGCAAAGTAACCTTGTGTACCTGTTGGTTTCTTCTTTATCAGCACTGAGTCTCTTCCTAATTGCTGATTTCTGAGGTAATAGAGTTAGTGTCATCCAACTTCCTCCTTTGACAGCTCCTATGACAAGTGTTGTCAGCAGATGGCACTGTTGAGAATGTTTCCTGGGTTCTTGACACAATCTCAGCTGTTGTGGAAGGGCAGCAGCTGCATGTGTGTGGGTGTCTGGTGATATTCATCTTCCAGCAAAGTAAGCTTCCTTACTAGTCACACAGTTCTTAGCATTCTGGGTTCAGAGGACTGATATTTTGACCTGAGTTGTAGGGGGTCTTCATGCTGGGGATTCACTGGCAGAGACAGAGAATCTGTCTCTTTCACAGCAATCCAGTGACATCATGTTCAGTGAGGGCTAAAGCCCACTTTCAAAGAGTAGACAGACATACCATCCAAGTTCCTACTTTAAGTACCCTCCTCTTTGAACACACATTCCACTGCAAGTTTTTAATAAGTATTCATATCAAGGAAACTCTAACTTGCATAGTGATTGTCATAGTTAGGCATAGGTGTTGATTTGACAGTTGAGGGTTTGAGCTCTGGACACATTTGTAGAGAATTGGTGGTTGAGTTAGGCGCAGAGCAAACCTATAGGAGATTGTCTAGATGATGGGGAAGGCCCCATGGGTAGGACTAGGCCCTGGAATAAAATATAGATATCTGGTTGACAGAGTTGGCATCCTTTTGTACATTTGGCCAGACATGCTGGTCTGGCAAGTAAAGATTGTCTGTCTCTCAGCCATTATTTGGTGATGATATGGCCAGTTCCCTTGGCCCTGGTGTTGGTGTGAGCATTCCCATCAAGCTGGACTGAGAAATTCAACCAGAAAATCATAAGGGAGAGTAAACCCCTTATTCCCTTAAGCTGTTTGATGGTCATTTATGAACAACAATGCAGGCGGACTGCTACAGTGGTCTCTTACCCACGATTTCACTAGCTGGGATTTCAGTTACCTAGGGACAAACAACTCTTGGCTGTGATTTGGGTCTAAATTGTCCCCCCAAAGCTTGCATGTTTCAGGTTTCATGTTCAGCTTAGTGCTACAGAGAGAGAGACACAAGTGTTAAGGGATGGACCCCGGCAGGAAGTCCTAGATGACTGACACTATGCTCTGGAAGGGGACACTGAGATGCTTTACATTTCCTCTTTCTTGCTTTCTAGCTGCATCAAGTGAGCAACTTCCTGTGCCGTGGTCTCCTTGACATATACAATGTCTTACTATAACAAGCCCCAAAGCAATGGGAGCCAAAATCCATGCATCAAACCCTCCAGAACTGTGAACTAAAATAAACCTTTTCTCTTTGGTGGCTGATTTATATCAAGTATTTTGGTGAAGTAATTCCTACTTTACCAACAAAATTATCTTAACTCAATGGGAACTCCTCGAACTAAGCAATTTGTGTTTAAATTTTATTTCTAAATTTTACTTTTGAGGATATAGCTTAGCTGGAAGGGTGTCTGCAAAACCCTAAGTTCAGTCCCCAGCACTGCATGAATCTGCTATTGTGGCACATGGTTGTCATTCCAGCACTAGGTAGGTGGATCAGGATGCAAGGTCATCCTTGGCCACATGGTGAGTTCAAAGCCAACCTTGGATGCAAAGACTGTGTTCAAATAAATGAGTGAATTAATAAATAATTGAACCATATGTTTAATGTGATGAAATCTCATAACAACCTGCTCTATCCCTACTAGAAAGTGAATCATCTCTTTGCTCAGTGTATCTACACTGTATATACTGCATTACCCAAAACAGATCAAAGAGACATGTGATATTACTTAACTTTTATTGTAGTATATTTTTGGCATTTTATCTATTATTGCAGACCTTTTAAATGTGATTTTTTACAAATTGAATTTTACTGATGATATATACATATATAAAATAATATGTAATGATTCAAATATTATTAATTATTAATGATCTTATACTAGTATTATAACATGTCTCCTCATAAGTAAAGCTTACTGAAAACCTTCTCTTAGTGTAGTTTTGTCCTCATTTTAGAAACCTCTACATGTCAGAGAGGCCAATTTAATTAAAAACACAGATGAAATGCATTGCCTTACTTAGGAATTTCAAGCAATAGTTCTTGTTAATATTATGATTTATAATTTATATATGATATAGTTGGTTAAATAACCCAAAGCTTCAAAATACAAAGTTTGTATCTAAGCATATGTTTTACAAATAATAAGAATAAGTATCTAAATTTTTTTCAAATCCAGGGGTGTTAAAGTAAACAGAAACTTTATAGATAGTAAAAGTAGCCTTACACCAACTTTAGTTAAGCTATAGTGCCTGAAACTTAAAAGGCCTTTTTACTTCTGAATGGGACTTGGAAAAAAAATGTTAGTATAAATATCTGACTGTGTCCAGAAGGTATAATTCTTGAAAATATTGAGAATCACAAATATATATATAGCATTTTATTTTATATTATTTTGTTTTATGGGAACTTTTTACAATTATAAAAATTATTTCCCACAATTTTGACATATATGCATTTAATTTTATTATTTGTTAAAGATGTGAGCAAATTTATATAGTAAGGAGATGGTCACATCTGTTAATTTTCACATAATGAGATTAATCTTGGCTGAATATCTAGTACTGCAAGATGTACTCATCTTGGATCTTTTCCTCTTTTATTAGTATGATTGATAAAGGTTTTCCAAACTATAGCTGATCCATAAAGAATGGGAAATTTGGCTCTTTTATCAAATGATAAAATCCCAGTTAAATTGTAAGACCTACAAATAAACTGTAAAACAATAGGAAAGGAAAGATATAATGAATTTCTAGAAAATATTACAAAATAGAGATCTGTTAATTACCTAATAAAAATAATTATACCAAGGATGATCACTGAAAGAGAAGTCAGAAGAATTAAGATGTAGGAAAAAATAATGTGAAAATGAAGCAAAAATAACAGCAGATGCAAAGACTTAAAGGCATATCAAAATTCATAATACAAAAATATAAGTAATAGAAAATTTCACTAGAGGAAGTCAAGAATACGCTTGATGAAGCAAAATGAAGAGTCAACACTAGAATACAGGGCAATCTATAATGGTCAGTCAGAAAAAGAACAAGAACTATGGGACATGACACTATTCAAGGAGATGTTCACACTGTGAGACTTGCAAGGAAGAAGAAAGGCAGAGAATCAGACATTTTTAAAGAAACATTGGCCAAAACCTTTCCAACTTCAGGAAGGAAATAGACAAAGTGAAGAAGGTCAACAATTTCCAATGAAAATAATATTCAAAAATGTCTACTCTATTATAGTTCTTATCTTGTTACGATTACCAAATATCAAATAAAATCAACTTAAGGGAGGGATGATTCATTTTGTCTCACAATTTCAACTCATTTTGATGGGAAAGACAAAAAAAAAAAAAAAACTACAGGAGTTTTTCCAAAGTGGTTTTAAATCAAGCCAAGTTGTCAGTGAAGGTTATCTACCACATCCAACTGGAGCATGTTGTAATGAGACAGTCCAATGTTATGTGCAAAGCAAGAGCCTTACTCATATAATACAAATAATAGGAAACACTTTGATCATGTGATTTCCGAAGGATTTTCCTATACTCAGTAGAAATCTTACAGGTCAGAAAGAATGCAAAGTGAGGCAATTCAAATGCCTGGAGAAATGAAAATGTTAAAATAGCAATACTGTGTGTCACAAACTCATGGTCAAGATGGCGAACTTAAGACTTCTGTAAAAATATGCTGAAGTACATCACTACATGAACACCCCTATAAAAGTATCAGAGTCAGTCTTCAAAGTTAAAAGACAAGTTTGCCACACAGCCACAATAAAGTTCTCTGATGAACATAAAAGGACTGTACAATAGACCACACTGAAGTATTGCAATGTAGATAGATTTTAAACATTATTTTGGATATGTGTGTGCGTGCGTGTGTGTGTGCATGTGTGTGTATCGGAGGGCACTGTGTGGTACTGTGGAGGACCAAGGGTCACTTCGGGAGTCATCGTGGATTGCTTCTACCGTCTTTTGCAAATTTGGTAAGGAAGTCCTTTTTTGTTTGTTTGTTTTGAAGTTGTTTATTCTATTCCTTCAATAGTTCTTTTTTTCCTCCCACTTTTTTTCTTTTTCCCTAATTATACAAACATAATAGGTGCCTCCATCCTCTTCCTCCAACCTCCTTTCCCCTTAGTCACCCATTCCACTCTTATCCATTCCCCCTTCCTTTCAGCCCCCCTCCCTCCTTCCTCCTCTCCCAGTGCCTCCCGTTTCCTCCATCCCATCCCCTGGATCATCCATTAATGTGGGGGCTGAACCTCCCTCTCAGTCTCCACCCTAGGGAGGGACTTTGGGGGATCATTGACATGTCAACCCTTGTGCAGGTCACGCCAAGTCCTATTGTGGCTATCGCAGCCCTAACTTGTGTGGAGCATCTTGCATATCGTTGGTCCTCCCCATCTTTTTTTTTTTTTCCACTCATACGAGATTAACAGGTACACTGGTCCCCTCCCTTCCACCAACCTTCCAACGCCCCGTGCCTCACTCCCCATTCCCCCGTGCCTCCCCCTCCCTTCCCCGCAGCATCCTTTAATGTGCATGCCAAACTCTCCTCTGGCTCCTCCTCTACGATGAGGTGTAAGTATGCAGTGGCATTTCCAAGAATCCTTTCCTGTGTCTGCCCCATCTTTAAGTTTAAAATCTTGCCACTCCCTCTTTTGCAAGGTTCCCTGAGCTTTAGCATGGTGTTCTGAATTCTGGATTGTTATTGTTTTCAGCTTTGGTATTCCGGCACTGCCCTTGAGAAGTCGTTTTTAATGGTGGGATTAATTTTATAGAAATTACAAAAGTAAAAAATTGTAGTGAATGCAAAATATGATAGCATAATTTTTGGTATCAGTGACAAAGTAGAAGAGATAGAAATGTATATTAATAGTTTACTATGTTAGTTAAGCCTGTATTGTTTCAACTATGGTGTTGCACATTTAAGATATTTATTTCAGGCCTATAAAATTCCCTATGGAGGATACATGAAAAAATCAAGCTTTATTCACCATAAAAATCAAATAATCACAAAGAATAAAAAGAAGTCAATCAAAGAATGGGTCAATATGTACAGAAAGCATTTTTTTTAAGTAGCAATAGAAAGCCCACTCTACTAATAATATTTTTTCAGTAAATTCCTAGGATGAAAGACACATATTGGCTGAATTTATTAAAAAGATGAAAGATGAAAATGAATTCTGCCTACAAGAGATTCATGTTTGATGATCATTTCAGATATAAACATACTGAATGTGATACTATATCTAGGAGACATTTACTGAGCATGTAACCAAAAATGGAACAGATTAAGACATACTTACATAAATAATATACTAAAGTAAGTATATACTTATGTAACTATTTGAGATAAATAACTTTTTTAGAGAAAACACCTCACAGTAATTAATACAAAGATAATTGAAGTGTAGAAGTCAAGAACACTCTATTACAAAAGATAGGAATATTTTGGAAGTGCTGTTTTGAGAATAAGGTCTTGTACCAGTGAGATTGCATTGTTGCTGATAAGTTCATGATCAAACACCTCATCACAACAAGGCGTTTTATTCTTGCCTGACAGTTGTCCAGTTGTAGTTCTTAGTCCAACATTGCAAGATAACTCATACCAATACCAGGAGCCAAGGGAACCAGCCACAACATATTCATAGGACTGCTGAGAGAGAGGGACATTCTTCACTTTCCAGACAAGCATGTACACTGGCCAAGTATACTGAAGAATGCCAGCTTCCTTAGCCAGCTTCCTCTGTCTCGTCCTCCTGCCCAGGGACTAGTCCCATCCATCAGGGCTTGGGTTCTCTCCATCATTTAGACAAGCTCCTGCAGCCTTGCTCAGAGTTTAACTTTGCTTCTTCACAACTGTGCCTGGAGTTTAATTCTTCTGTTGTCAACTTGGTATCTTTATCTAACTATGACAAATGTGATGAATAAATTGAGCTTCAGGGATCAGGTTGAAATGTGGAAATCAGTTCTTCTAAGAATATAAAGTAACATGCAGGATGCACGGGGACGGTATTGTGTCGTCAACCTAGTGGAGGAAATAAAACCCAAGTCAGTTAAAATAAGTCAAGGAAAAATAATGCAAACTAGAAAGAAAAATACTTAAATGTCACTACAGACAAAAACCTGTGAGAATCTACATTTGGATGGCAGAATGAAACAAGAAACAAATAGTCACTTTATATAAAAGCAGGCTAAGCTCAATTTCAGTTCTGCTTTTTGACAAATACTTGCCTCAGAAAACTTTAAAATAGGGTGTTTTTAGAAAAGCATGAATGTGAAATAACTATATTTCTGTGAAGGTCAATATCAAAGAATTACAAATTACAAATTACTTAATTACAAATTAAATATGTCAAGGCACATACCACAATATAGATTGGAAAATTCAGCTATACAAGGATAATTATAGCAGACACCACAGGGAGAGCTATTTTTACAGTATTCTTGATCTATAATGTACACATAATAAAACTCATCAATTTACAGTGTAGTATAATCTCCTGTTTATAATAATCACCAACATTAAAGCTAAGTTTCCTTGGTGTATGTGTAGAGGCCCAAAGGTGACTTCAGAAATCATTCTGGATTGCTCTACATTTTTATTGTTTTGCTCTGGGGTTTCATCCGTTCCTCCTTCCAGGGCCAGATTCGCAGGCCTTTTCCATTTCCATTAGCATTTTATTTTCCTGTGGGATCTGGCTATCTGAACTCAGGTCCTTTTAATTTCCAGGCAAAGATGTGAACCCTGAGCCATCTCTCCAAACCAAAACTCACTTTCTTTCCCCCTCAAATAAACTCTGTACTGATTAGTGGTCATGTCCAATTCCTCTATCTCTGTACCTCTAAGCAAGTACAATCTTTATATCTCTGTAAGTGCCTATCAATTCTTGATAGTTCAAGAAATATAGTCATGTCTAATATGTAATGTGTTACAAATGATGAATGTCACAAATCTAATGTTAAGTAAAAAAGACCTAGGTATCCAAATATAGTTGTGCTTTTAGGCTGTTTATGACATTTCAATATTTGTTTTTGAAACATGATCATAATCTGAACAAATAACATAATCCACTTTAAGACTGTCATCTCTGGTTGTTGAAGCATAAAGTTACCTGACTTCACATGCCGGTATTTATTCAGGAAGCTTATATTTACAAATATAAGGTTTTGGTGTTTTGCAATCTTCTGTCATAAAGCCAGCGGTGTATAATATGACACAGTTAGGTCCTTCATGAAATGAGACTATTATGCTATAGTGGGAGAGACAGATAATTCAATTACATTCAATTGTCTTATGTCTGAAGGCAGTGCATTTTTTGAGGCACAAAAAGGATACAAAAATGGAGAAGGGTATTTTCATTAAAAGAATTAGAACTGGTTTTTATGAACATGGAGTTGTGCATTCTTTCATATTTACATGAGCATTTCATTGATTTCAGTATTCTGCATTCAGCTAACTTTTTGAACATTATTGCTCTTAATTTTTCCTTTCTACATATTTTCTCCTTCAGTATTTCACTATTTATAAAAACTTACTTTGATTTGAAAGTTGAATTATTTTTAAACATCCATGAATGATCTTTGCTTTTATGAAGTATTCCAACCCATGAGGTGATATGAAAGTAGGATAGTAGAAATGTCTATCAGAAAACATCAAAAGTACATTTAAGTGGTCAGTACAATAGTGTTCATTGTTTCTTAAAATGAAAGTAGTGTATTAGTTTATAGAATCCTTTTATCAATATATTAATGTAAAATACCTTGCATATGGCCAAAACCATTATGGATCCTTATAATTTTGTTTTAAAATTACCTTTCATATATTTATGCTTAGTAGATACATTCTTCTTACATGAGTAAACAGTTTTAAAATTGGTTCATGTAATTCAATAGATGAACTAATACAAACTTAGGAAAACTTATGTAAGATTCTATATGGTGTTTTAAGCTCTTCAGATACTGTTTTGATTCAATGTAATTTCTTACTGTTTATCAGAGTAGAAGCTTTTCAAAAATACTTGCATTTATTTATTTATCCTGTGTGTGTACATGTGTGCCACAGCACAGGCGGAGGTCAGAAGAATACATTCTCTTTGTGTGTTCCTGGGATCCCACACATGTGGTCTGGATGGCAGCAAAAATATTCTCTCTGGCATAGTTGGGTTTTAGAAGGAAATTGATGACTTGCTATGGAAGAATGGGTTATGTAGCCAAGAATTTTGCTTACTGAGCACCACATTGCTGTGTAAGTAGCTAAATCTCTGGTATTACTGACTAGGCTCTGTGGATTTGTCTGCCTTGGTTACAGTGATAAATACAATAGAAGCTTTGGAAGTAAAATATGAACTGCTAGAATTCTACAGTAGAACAATGTAGAAAGCATTTGGCACTTGAGGACTGGTGCTACAGAGTGGCAGAGCATCTAAAGCTCCTTACTCAATAGAAGCAAAGACCTCAACATACCATTTCCTAGCACCCTAGCAAGCACAGGAAGGGCCTGTGAACTCATGTCTCTATGTGGAAGAGAATCGCACCTATAGTTCTGAGTAAGCTGAATGCTCGGAACAGACTGATCTGTCAAGAGACTTGACAATGTCAGCTGTCTAGAAGAACCCTTCTTCCCATCAGGGGACAGGGCCTGGAGGTGGGACCCCATGAATTCAAATACATCTCTTTGTCTCTGACAGCACGACTTTGCTGCCTCCATCCACAAATACCAGGTGTAGTTGATTCTTGAACATTAAATTTACAATGAACATAAGGAAACTATAGGTCAATAAAATAATACACACGGTGAGCAAGTTAAATGTACCAATATGAAAATATTAAAACCTGACAGTAGTCAGATGAAAGCTCATTTTCAATAACAAAAGTCAGATAAACGGTTTTAAGAGGGGGATGAACAGAAGAAAACAGGCATAACAAGCGACATTCGGGGTAATGAAAATCTTGGATTAATGATCTGCCTATAATTACCCTGATCTTTTCACTTTCTGATTAAACCAAACCATCATATGACATTATAGCTTTCTTTGTGCATGGTGAAATTAAACAGCATTGTTCATTTTCAAATGAAACCATTTGTATAAGAATGGTTTTCCACAGAAAACAAAAAGTTAGTAATCATTCACTACCAGTATACAAACAAATATAAAAAATATGAAAGTCAAAAAATAATTTAAAAGACTTGAAGATAAATGGAATACATTATATAGACAATGAATAAAATCTATAGACATGATATCGATAGGGGAAAAAGTGTAACATAATGTGTGAAACAAAGTCTTACCAGTTCTTCTTCATTGTCCATATAGAGCAGAGTAGAGTTTTTAGAAGTACAGGATACCATGCTCTCCTTCCATGTTTTTCTTCCCACACCAAAGTAATAACAATTATGTGAATATGTTAGCCACGTCTTCAAACAGTAGTCACAATGTAATGGTGAAGAAATATTGTGGTTTACTATCTGGAATTTTAATGTTAAAAAGTAATTTGTATGCTTAAATGCATATATAAAAATCTATGCATTGTAGAAACTAGTGCACATAAAAGAAAATACACACAAGTAGAGACATTACTTTCTGGTACCATGATTGGTGTATCCATATAAAGCAGATAGATATCCTTATCCATCCTACAAATTTCTGCAAAGACATGGAACATAATCCTTATTCTAGAAGAGTGAATTTATTTCTCCTTTATCATAATGGTATGGTGTTAGGAAATTGAAGTCAATTAGCAAAAATATTATATGGCTATGTTAAAATGACTATTTGTTCTTACTGTTAGACTAAAAGAATTTAATTGGTACTATTTATTGTGACCATGTGGGATTCATATTTCTAGATCATTCTCTTCTGAGAAATCTATGGTTATTTTTCATATCTTACATTAGAAACAAAAGAATAATCTGTGAAATATCAGGTTTGAAAGTGTATGGTGTCCCTTTCTGGGTTCTTACCAGGGAGGAATTGGTCTGCTCCTTTTTTATATTATCTAGAAAAGAATTAAAGTAAGTCTTGTGAAAATTCACATACATATCATCTTAACAATTTTACTTTCTTAATTTGAAATGTATGCATTGCTTTGAATAAGAATAATGTGAGAGAAAATCTTATATGGCTAAAACATGAATAAACTTATGAAAAAGTTGAAGAAATGTTGTTTCCATGAGAGCCCAATGGTCAAAATGTCACTGTCTTGTACTTCGCAACCTGTGATCCGACCATTTTCAAAACTGAATTCGTACTTCTCAATAAAGTTTTCCACTCTTCTAAAGCACGTCTTTATGAAATCATGGCAGGCAAAACCATCTTCCACAATACTTCTGTTATTTTTAATTTGGTAAAATTTGGAATAACTGTGCCATTCTTAATCCAACCACATACATCAGGATAAAATCCATATCTTCAGATACTGTGAACTATTGATAGGCATTTCCAATTATCAAGAGAGGATGCTCCTTTATAAACTTTAACAATTTGCTTACGTGGAGTGAGAACTGTGGTTATCACCACCAAAGTGATCAATAAGGCAAGGCAGATGACCCCCAGGACGCCAGCAGTGAGCTTCTCTGGAGGCCATGGAAACTCTACAGCCAACGAGAGAAAGAGAGAAAGAGAAAAAGGTGGAAACAATGAGAATAAGGGATGGAGACAGTTGGTCGCAAGGGATGTGCACAAAACAGCTCACAGACACGGCAGAATGTGCAGATGCAACTTTCCTCTGCACTTGGAATCTAGCTGTAGGCAATACGATGGCATTTTCCATGAACAAAGGAGACATATGTTCCAGCAATGTGTAAATAAAATCCACGCTTTCATATTTTATGTTAAAATACGTCGGATCAAGTTAGCGTTGCTGCCCTCACAAAGGCGAGTTTATTCTCTACCTTGGCCTACACCTCTACCTCTGTACATTGGCTATGCATCCTGGAGCATTCACACCCCGAAGGTAAATCGAATGCCTTACCTTCACAATGGCAGGTCCTGCCCTTCTCCGGGGGCTTCTGAGAAGTTTGCAGGTTGAACTCCACATAGTTGATTTCCTGCTCTGTTGCTGAAATGGAACTTTGAATGTCCTTGGGTTTCCTTTGTTTTCTCCTTTGGTCTTTGGCCACCTTCAGTTCTGAGTACACAATTCTTTCGTTATTCATCTCTGCAACTGAATGATGTCAGGTTCTGTGCTGGGCTATCTCTACGTGAGAAGTTACACATCCTGATGCAGTCAGGTGGGTGGAGTTGGAAGCACTAGTGTTCCTTTGGTAGGTGAAAAAAATCTAAGGTTTCCTCTTGAGCCTTTAACCCATTTGTTAGGGCAAAAATAGGTAACATTGAAAATGAGTATTAGTGAAATCCTAGAGAACTACAGTAGTAAGAAGAACTGAACAAGTAAAAGATATTCTGTAAGTTAAATTCAGTTTATATGTAATGTTATGACGGATTCAATGCTTGTATGAAAACCCACAATGCTGGAATAAAAAAAATGATACACTGATTGTGTGTGTGTGTGTGTGTGTGTGTGTGTGTGTGTGTGTGTATCAGAGTATACCTGGGTATACTCTGGGTATGCCTGTTGGCGGCCCTAAGATGACTTTGGGAATCACCTCCTCTTTACTTTGAAGTTTCCCAGGCTCTGCCTTCAAGTACCAGAAGTACAAGCCACTACCATTTCAATCTGGGAGTTAAAGCTCTTGATAAACGTTGTATAAATTGATGTTATAGTCACAATTGCTGCTATGTTTGCCTTTCACCCTTCAATATTCAGTTCCCAGGTCCCACGTACAAATGGAAATACCCAATGGAAATGGCAGTGTCCTGCACTTCAGATCCTAGTGGGCAGAGCCTGGGAAATCTCAGTGCTAAGTAACAAGGGTGAACAGAGTAAATGAATAAACAAACAAACAAATAAATAAAGGTGTAGGTAAAATAATGTGTTAAATAAATAAATAAATAAATGTCATTCCCAAAAATTCTCATCTTGACCAAGCTTTAAAAAAAAAAAAAAGAAATGCAATTATAAGTGGATATACTTGACTGACTCTCCATAGGCAATACTTGAAGGTAATCCTCCAGTGTTTTTCCTGTTCCATGAGCTTCCATGGTAATTTAAAAACATGCACATCTTACTTTGATTTTTTGCATATGAAGTGTTTCTCAGGGATACTATATCCAGCATTCATTTTGCCCCACTGGCTGACTGTCAGAAGCTTCCCATCCTGCATGGAGCTGGTGCTTGGACCAAGACAAGATGAAATTCAACACAAAAGTAGGAGAAAGACAACACCTGTGATCTTCAGAGGCTGTCTGAAAAGGCTCAGAGTGAGCTGAGTGGAAAAAGTACATTTCTCAACAATGTGTCACTTAAGCTGGAACAGGAAATTCTTGTACTTGGCTGATTCCGTATGATTCAGGTTTTTTTTTTCTTTTTTTTGTCACCCACCTTCACAATTTAGGGCATGTTGGGTTCCTGTGGAAAGGATAAAGTTATTGTTTAAAGTGTCACAAGATAAGAGAGACAGAAGGCTGTCCATGCATGGAGTTTGTTACTCCCACCTAAGTCACAAACATTGTGAAAAAAAGAGAATCTTGGAGTTCTGTCTTACTTTTAGACTAGACTGCTATATTCTATATAGACTAGTGCTATGTTCTGTATGTCTGCCTGCTTTCTCCCCTCTCCTCCCCTGCCCTCCCCTTCCTTCCCTTTCATTTCCCTCCCTTCCCCAGCCCTTCCTTCCCTTTCTCTCCTCTCCTGCTTCCTTCTTCCTCTTCTTTCTCATTCTCTCCATATTCCTCCTGCATCCTCTCAGTGTCTCTCTGTCTCTTTCTCTCTTTCTTTGCCTGTAGTTTGATTTTAGAGCTGCACATATAAGGATTGTTGTGTACTTTTTGTTCTGCTAAAATGCTTACACTATTTATAGCATTACACAAAATTATAAAAATCTATTGTAATATTATTAAAAGACATATAATAACATTTGTTTTTATTAGTCTGAAAAGTTACTACATTTTTACTTTCTTTTGACTGGAATAAAATCCACCATTAGAAGCCCATCTCAAATTTTCAAGCAGAAAATTCCTACATTTTATCCAATTTGAAAAATAAAATTACTCTTTTATAACTTATTTATTATTTATTACTTATTTGGGTATTGATAGTGATAACTCCATTTTCATTTCTAATTTGTTAATTGGGTTTTCTCTCTCTTGCTTTTGGTTAATTTAGGTAGGGGTGTATTAATCTTATTGATTTTTTCAAAGAACCAGCTTTTTGACTGGCGGATTCTCTGTATCCTTTTCCTTATCTCAATTTTGGATATTTCTCCCCTGATTCTGCTAATCTCCTCTCTTCTACTACTTTTGGGATTGGATTGCTCCAGTGCCTCTACATCTTTAAGCTGCATTGTTAAGTTGTTTATTTGTGATGTTTCCATTTTTTTGATGTAGGCATTAAGAGCTATGAACTTATCTCTTAGGACAGCTTTCATTGCTTCCCAAAGATTTTGATAAGTTGCATTTTCATTATCGTTTGCTTCCAGGAAATCTTGAATTTCCTTTGTAATTTCTTCCTGAATCCAATTCTCATTCAGCATCATAGTTTTTAGTTTCCAGGAATTAGTGTATTTTCTGTTGTTTGTTGTGTCATGGATGTCAAGCTTTATTTTTAAATTTTTATTTGTTTTTAGTTACCTCATTTCATTATCATTTGGAAAGAGACATAAGACTTTATGATCTCTGAGGGCTCTCCCAGATCTTATTTTTTAATAATGTATTTATTTATTTTTTTCCACTCATAAAAATTTAATAGGTAACCTGGTCCCCTCCCTCCCACTACCCCTCCCTGAACCTCCTTGTTGCTTCCCCCCTTTTCCCCTGCCTTTCCCCCTCTCTCCCTTTCTCCCAGTGCTCCCTCTCCCCCATTCTTGGAGCATCCTTTAATGTGTATGTCAAACTTTCCTCTGGGTCGTACTCTCTGATGAGGTGTAAGGACTCAGTGGCATTTTCTAGAACTCTTTCTTGTGTTCCCCTTAAGTATAGGGACACTATTGTGGCTGTTAATCCCTTGATCCTAAGGATCCTAGTGCCTTTAACCCATGCTAGACTTTGAGAGACCAATGATATGTTTGTCATTGTGCAGGTCATGCAAAGTCCTATTATGATTGCTTCGGCCCTAACGTGTGTGTAGTATCTTCCATATCGTTGCTCCTCCCCATCTTTGGGCTCACACTAGCTTACCACCCCCTCTTCCAAAAATTTTCCTGAGCTTCTGGATGGGGAGAAATTAGGCTGGCTTGGTTCCAGGTGGTTGATATAGACTCTCTGGTGTTCTGAATTATGGTTTGTTGATTTTTTTTCAGTTTTGCTGCTCATGCAATAACCTTGGATCCATCCTGATGGGTATTGGATGTCACCCCCTGGCCAGAGATTAAAAAGCAGTTAAAATAGAGTCTTATTATAAGAGTAGATTGAAAGGTAGATGGAATAAGAGTAGGAGATCACGGTGAGTGGGGGGATCAGTCTCCCATTTGCAAAATGGTTACCTATTATCAGCCAGACTGTATGCCCTCCCTCTCTGGTGAGATCATATCCCATCAGTAGCAAGTGACCAGGAAGAAAAGTCTGTGAGCTTAACCAGATATCTCATTATTTACTTGCAGTCCTTGAAGGTGGCCTATTTTCTCTGCTGTAGCATGATCCCCTCCTTTCCTTGTTGCTGGCGGGACCCTCCTTCCACTTCCCTCCTGTTTATCACTTTTGCAATTACTGTAGGTATTACAGCGATTTATCTTTGAGTGTGTCTCTAAGTGGGTTTTGTACAAGGATCCACTTATCAGGGAGTACATATGGCACTTAATTTTCTATGACTGGGAAAATTCACTCAATATAATTGTTTTTAATTCCATCAATTTCCCAGCAAATTTCATTAATTCATCATTTTTGATAGCTGAGTAGTATTCCATTGTATGAATGTACCACATTTTCCTTATCCACTTGTCAACTATTGGGCATTTGGGGTGATTCCATGACTTTGCTATTGTAAACAGTGCTGCTATGAACATGGTCATGCTTGTGCTATTGAGGTGAATTCTTGCTGTATGGGGAAATATTCCCAAAAGTGGAATAGCAGGGTCATATGGCAATTCAATCTTTAACTTTTATAAGAATTGCCATATGACTCGCCAGAGTGGTTGTGTAAGCCTGTATTCCCACCAGCAATGTAGGAGAGTTCCCTTCTCTCCACATCCTCTCCAGCATTTGGAGTTGTTTTCATTGTGGATTTTTGCCATCCTGACTGGGGCGAGATGATATCTCAGGGAGGTTTTGATTTGCATTTCCCTGATGGCTAAGGATATGGAGCATTTTTTGAGATATTTGTTAGACATTTTAATTCCATCCCTGGTCAAGTTTCTCTTAAGTTCCAAGGCCCATTTTTTATTGGGCCATTTGTTTCTTAGTGTTTAGTTTTCTAAGTTCTTTTTGCACTCTGGATAATAGAGCTCTGTCAGATATTTGGCTAGTGAAGATTTTCTCCCATTCTGTGGGTTGCTTTTGTGCTTGGGTTACAATCTCTCTTTGAACAGAAGCTCTTTAATTTCATGATATCCCATCTGTTGAGTGTTTGTTGTAGTGACTGTGCTATTGGATTTCCATTTAGGAACTATTGGGCTAGCTTAGTCAGTTCAAGGGAGTTCCCTACCCTTTCAATTAAGCTTTTTATAGTCTCCGACCTTATATGGAGGTCCTTGATCCATTTGAAATTAATTTTTGTACATGGTGACAAATACAGGTTGAATTTTAATCTTCTGCATGTGAATATACAGGTTTGCCAGCACCGTTTGTTGAGGAGGCTGTTCTTTTTCCATTGGATTTTCTGGGCCCTTTTGTCAAAGATCAAATGGCTGTAGTTGTGTGGGCTTCTATCTGGGTTTTCAACCCTTATACCTTGATCTGTGTGTCTATTCTGGAGCCAGTACCAGGCTGTTTTTAAATCTATGGATTTGTAATATAGACTAAGGTTTGGTATGGTGCTACCTCCAGCAGTGTTTTTGTTACTCAGGGTATCCTGGGTCTTTTGTGCCTCCATATGAATGTTGATATTGTTTGGTATATTCTTAAAGAATTGGTTTGGGATTTTATTTGGTATAGCATTGGATCTGTATATTGACTTTGGTAAGATGGTCTTCTACTGCTTTTGGGATTGGATTGCTCTAGTGCCTCGAAAGCCGTAAGCCTCATTAAGTTATTTATTTGTGATGTTTCTGTTTTTTTGATGTAGGCATTAAGAGCTATGAACTTACTTAATAGGACAGCTTTCATTGTGTTTCAAATATTTTGATAAGTTGTATTTTCATTATAGTTTGCTTCCAGGAAATCTTGAATTTCCTTTGTAATTTCTTCCTGAATCCAATTTTCATTCATGATCACTGTGTTTAGTTTCCAGGTGTAAGTATATTCTCTGTTGTTTGTTGTGTTGTGCATGTCAAGTCCAAATTTTAGACTATTTGCAGTGCTGTAGTAATTTAATATACTGCTAGCTGAGGGCTTGTCATTTGTTACTATTAGTTTGTCACTATATGCTTCTTTTATTTTTTTTCTTCCATTTTCATGTGCATGTGTATACCTGTTTGCACCTGGGTACAGATGAGTGTGTGTGCAGGCAGAAGTTCAAGAATGACATCAGGAATCACCCTCCTGGCTCTTCCACCTTACTGCTTTGAGTCTGGGTTTGGAATTAAAGCCAGAGTGGCTAGAAGGGATGTGCTACTATACAAACTGACCATCATGATAATGTCCAGCAGAATCTTGTGACAGGGGGGTTAGAGAGGGAAGGGATGCTGCACTTATATACCCAGAACAAGAGACCACTAGTAGCCAGCAAGTCCTACCTGGGGGAAACTACAGGCACCAATGCAAAGCTGCAATCCCAGAGAACTGAGCCATGGGTCCAGCCCAACAGGATCATGGGAGATTTCCATCCAATAATGTATCTAGTAGTCAGCACATGGCATATGAGTTCTTTCTGCATCTCTGAGAAGTAGCACTTAATTTTCTATTTCAGACTTTCTAAGGGTCTGTGAACCCTTTCGACATATCTCTTCCCTTGAATGAGGAACATGTCCACCTGGTGTCTTCATCACTGATGTGCAGTCTGGGCTGATTTGCAATGTCCAGCAGAATCTTGTGAGGGGGGTGGGTAGAGAGGGAAGGCTCACTTGTGAGACTTCAGAATTTTGTGCTGATGCGGAATCAGATTAAGATTGTTCAGGCAGCTGTTAGGGAATAACTGTATTTTGCAGAACAGGTGCAGAGATGGCTTTGTCTTGGGGCACAAAGCTAAACATTCAGTTTTCATTGTCTGCAAGAAAGAGTATTTCTCTTTCACTGGACATGTATTCTCATTACTGCATTTTATTTGTGAGAACTATCATTCTTTTTCTTATGGGTCAAACTCAGCAGTCCTCTAAAAGACTTGAAAGTATTTGGTTTTTTTAAATTTTTTTATTATTTATTCAATTGTGCATGTATGCATGTGTGCATGTGTGTGTGTGTGTGTGTGTGTGTGTGTGTAGAACCATGGACGAATTCGGGAACCACCATGGATGCCTTACCTCCTCCTTGTTTCCTCTGCCCCGGGATTCACAGGTTTGCCCTACCAGGACCAGAAACTCAGGCCGCCCCCGCTTCCGCCTGGCATGTATACGTGTGATCTGGGATCCGAACTCAGGACCTTCTGCCTGCAAGGCAGAGGCTTAACCCCTGAGCCACCTCTCCAACCAAGACTTGAAAGTAAATAGCTCAACAATCATGGAAACTTGAGAGGGATCCATAGCCCAGGCCAACAGTTTTCTGTAGAATCACAAAACACCTCAGCCACATCCAGGCCCTTTATTCTAAGGGCTGCAAAAATAAAACAAAAAACATAAGAACCACAAAACTAATAACAAACAAACCTTCCATCTCTTTTCCTGTTGGTCTATTCAGCCCCTGATTTAAAAACAAAAACCCTTCTATAGTGCAGATACATGTTCTTGACTGTGCTACTCTAGAGAACCCTGCCTAAATATAAATATCTAACAAAATATAATGAGGAAAAAATGGTCTGTATTATAACAGCTTAGATGATGATGGTGATGATGATTCAGTTGCTACATTTTTGCCCTATAAGCACTGTGGGGAGAGTAACCTTTAAAGTTCATGAATGGGACTGGGAAGATAGCTTAGTGGTTAAAGCCTTTGCCTAGGAAGCAAAAGATTCTGGGTTCATATCCCCAGATTCCACATAAAAATGTCAGGTGGATATGGTGACAACCTACAGTTATGGTCCTGTGAAACATTAAGGAGGTAGAACAATCCAGGATGATTCCTAAGGTCACCCTTGGGTATCCACAGGCACACACACTCAAGTGCCCTCTTGCACACAGACCTCACACACATATATACCTTCACACACATATGCAAAAATTAAAGCATATCAATGATAGGATTGGCTGTCACTGGGTAAGAGAGTGATAGTGTATGAGTTATGAGCCCACATGTGAAAATAAAAAATGTTCCCATTTTTCTAATAATATATGAAGAATGAAAATTATACAGATTGATGAGGTATCATGTGATGGTTACTACATGTATCCTGTGTAATATGTGTATCATCCTAATCATATCTATCTCCTCAAATAACACTGCTTACAATGAAAAACATCTGAAATCCTTTCTTCTGGTGTTTGAAGCACGTAATATGTAACAGAAATTTCATTAATATTATATACCAGGTTCTGAAGAAAGATACATAAAAGAACCCACCCAGTTAAACCTGTTGTCTGGAGCAAGTTCATTTAATTTCAGCCTCAATCATTTTTAACCCAGGAGACCACAAAGGTTTGAGTGAGAAACAACCCATATTTTCAAATGTTTGTGCATGCTCATACTGTTTATTAGATCATTTAGACACTTGGATGTGTTATAATTTACACATTTTATGAAATTAAATTTGAATATATTTCTATATGGGTATAAGAATAAACAAAGCAAATATTTACTATTTCTGTCTAGAATCATAAACATTTGAAATATTAACTTTGTTTGCCTTTGTATATGGTCAGAGTTGGCTCTCTCCCTGTTTGTAATGAAGTAGAGCAAAACATCCCTGAATTTTTGGTAAATTCTGAAATCTATTCCTATTTGCTTGACGCAAACAAGGGCTTTTGTTATTTTGATTCCTCATTTTCATTAATTAATGCTTTATTTTCCATTAAATTTTTAGCATAATAATTGTGACAGAAAGAGAGAGATGAAGATAACACAAGTTATCTCTCAAAACATCTAAAACTTCAAGTGGTAGAAAATGAACACACACCTGTAAAATGTACCTTACAATATTGATGGTGACTTGGGGAAAATATCAATCTCTATTAAAGAACAGAATGTGTCACTGATAACACTGCACTAAAAGAGACAGAAGATACATCTTTGGTTCCCTTCTTTGCGGATGTGAGGGAGCCAACAACCAAAGCTACACGGCCATCTGGTGGCTGTTGCAAAGTAACCTTGTGCACCTGTTGGTTTCTTCTTTATCAGCACTGAGTCTCTCTGTGATTGCTGATTTCTGAGGTAATAGAGTTAGTGTCTGCCAACTTCCTCCTTTGACATCTCCTATGACAAGTGTTGTCAGCAGATGGCACTGTTGAGAATGTTTCCTGGGCTCTTGACACAATCTCTGCTGTTGTGGAAGGGCAGCAGCTGCATGTGTGGGTGTCTGGTGATATTCATCTTCCAGCAAGTTTCCTCACCAGTCACACAGTTCCTACCTTCTAGGTTCAGAGGACTGATATTTTGACCTGAGTTGTAGGGGTCTTCATGCTGGGGAGTCACTGGCAGAACAGAGATCAGTCTCTTCCACAACAATCCAGTGACATCATGTTCAGTGAGGGCTAAAGCTCGCTTTCAAAGAGTAGACATACCTTCCAAGTTCCTCCTTTAAGTACCCTCCTCTTTGAACACACATTCCACTGCAAGTTTTTATAAGTAATTATCAAAGAAACTCTGACTCGCATAGGATTGTCATAGTTAGGCATAGGTGTTGATCTGACAGTTGAGGGTTGTGCTCTGTACATTTTATAGAGAATTAGTGGTTGAGTTGGCCCAGAGCAAACCTGCAGGAGATTTCTTGGTGATGGGGAAGGCCCCATGGGTGGGACTACGCCCTGGAATAAAATACAGACATCTGGTTGATAGAGTTGGCATCTTTTGTACACTTGGCCAGACATGCTGGTCTGGCAAATAAGGATTGTCTGTCTCTCCCATTATGTGGTGATGGTGTGGCCAGTTCCCTTGGCCCTGGTGTTGGTGTGAGCTCTCCCATCAAGCTGGACTGAGAAATGCAACCAGAAAATCATAAGAGAGTAAACCCCTTATTCCCTTAAGCTGTTTGATGGTCATTTATCAACAACAATGCAGGCTGACTGCTACAATGGTCTCTTACCCACGATTTCACTAGCTGGGATTTCAGTTACCTAGGGACAAACAACTCTTGGCTGTGATTTGGGTCTAAATTGTCCCCCAAAGCTTGCATGTTTCAGGTTTCATGTTCAGCTTAGTGCTACAAGAGAGACACAAGTGTTAAGGGATGGACCCCGCAGGAAGTCCTAGATCACTGGCACTATGCTCTGGAAGGGGACACTGAGATCTTACATTTCCTCTTTCTTGCTTTCTAGCTGCATCAAGTGAGCAACTTCCTGTGCCGTGGTCTCCTTGACATATACATGTCCTACGATAACAAGCCCCAAAGCAATGGGAGCCAAAATCATGCATTGAACCCTCCAGAACTGTGAGCTAAAATAAGCCTTTTCTCTTTGGTGGCTGATTTATCTCAAGTATTTTGGTGTAATTCCTACTTTACCAACAAAATTATCTTAACTCAGTGGGAACTCCCCAAGCTAAGCAATTTATGTTTAAATTTTACTTCTAAATTTTACTCTGAGGATATAGCTTAGCTGGAAGGGTGTCTGCAAAACCCTAAGTTCAGTCCCCAGCACTGCATGAATCTGCTATTGTGGGACATGGTTGTCATTCCAGCACTAGGTAGGTGGATCAGGATGCAAGGTCATCCTTGCCCACACAGTGAGTTCAAAGCCAACCTTGGGTGCACAAGACCGTGTTCAAATAAATGAGTGAATTAATAAATAAATGAACCATATGTTTAACATGATGAAATCTCATAACAACTGCTCTATCCCTACCAGAAAGTGTATCATCTCTTTGCTCAGTGTATCTACAATGTATATACTGCATTACCCAAAACAGATCAAAGAGACATGTGATATTACTTAACTTTCATTATAGTATATTTTGGTGTTTTATTTATTATTGCAGACCTTTTAAATGTGTTTATTTTACAAATTAAATTTTACTGATGATATATACNTATATAAAATAATGATATATAATGGTTTAAATATTACTAATTATTAATGATTATATTAGTATTATAACCTGTGTCTCCTCATGGGTAAAGGTTACTGAAAGCCTTCTCTCAGTGTAGTTTTGTCCTCATTTTAAAAACCTCTACATGTCAGAGAGACCAGTTCAATTAAAAACATGGATGAAATGCATTTTCTTACTTAGGAATTTCAAACAATAGTTCTTGTTAGTATTATGATTTATAATTTATATATGATATAGTTAAATAACCCAAAGTTTCAAAATATAAAGTTTGTATCTAAGCATATATTTTAAAAATAATAGGAATAATGATCTAAAATTTTTCAAATCCAGGGGTGTTAAAGAAAACAGAAACTTTATAGATAGTAAAAGTAGCCTTACACCAACTTTAGTTAAGCTATAGTGCCTGAAACTTAAAAAGTTTTTTTGCTTCTGAGTGGGACTTGGAAAAAAATTGTTAGTATAAATATCTGACTGTGTCCAGAAGCTATAATTCTTCAAAATATTGAGAATCAAAAATATATATAGTATTTTATTTTATATTATTTTATTTTGTGTGACCTTTTTACAATTATAAAAAATTATTTCCCACAAGTTTAATATATATGCATTTAATTTTATTATTGTTAAAGATGTAAGCAAATTTATATAGTAAGAAGATGGAAGCACCTGTGTATTTTTACATAATGACATTAATCTTGGCTGAATATCTAGTACTGCAAGATGTAGTTCATCTTGGATCTTTAGTTTTTTATTAGTATGATTAATAAAGGCTTTCCAAAATATAGTTGATCCATTAAGAATGGGAAATTTGGCTCTTTTATCAAATGATAAAATCCCAGTTAAATTGAAAGACCTACAAATAAACTGTAAAACAAAAGGAAAGGAAAGGAGTAATGAATTTCTAGAAAACATTACAAAATAGAGATCTGTTAATTACCTAATAAAAATAATTATACCAAGGATGATCACTGAAAGAGAAGTCAGAAAAATTAAGATGTAGGAAAAATAATGTGAAAATGAAGCAAAAATAACAGCAGTTGCAAAGACATAAAGGCATATCAAAATTCACAATACAAAAATATAAGTAATAGAAAATTTCACCAAAGGATGTCAAGAATACGCTTGATGAAGCAAAATGAAGAGTCAACACTAGAATACAGGGCAATCTATAGTGAAAAGAACAAGAACTATGAGACATGACTCTATTCAAGGAGATGTTCACACTGTGAGACTTACAAGGAAAAAGAAAGGCAGAGAACCAGACAAAGTGAAGAAAGTCAACAATTTCCAATGAAAATAATACTCAAAGATTGTGGCACTGTCGATTCAGGGAGGTCCAAGCCCGGGCTCCCCAAGGCAGGAGGTCTGGCTACAGAAAAGACTGAATAAAGAACCAAACAGGCAGAGGAATAGACAACTAATGGCGGACGAATGAACAACCAATGGGAAGGAAGGATGAACAACCAATGGGAAGGAAGGATGAACAACTAATGGGAAGTGGCCATCTAACCTGGACACCGAGTAAACAGCTAAATGATTGATGGCTGCTCTCCCCTTGGAGTCTGGATGGTGACCCTGTCACCTGGTCTCCCATTCACCCCCCCAAGTGGGCCCTGACCACGAGGCCCCTCCGTTTCCCCTCTCCGAGGGGATTTGGCAACAAAAGATGTCTACTATATTATCTTTCTTGTCTTGTTGAGATTACCAAATATCTGATAAAATCAATTTAAGGGAGGGATGATTCATTTTGTCTCACAATTTCAACTCATTTTGATGGGAAAGACAATTAAAAAAAAACCTACAGGAGTTTTTCCAAAGTGATTTTAAATCAAGCTAAGTTGTCAGTAAAGGTTATCTACCATATTCAACTGAAACATGTAATGACATGTAATGTATGTGCAAGTGAGAGCCTTACTCATATAATACAAATGATAGTAAACACTTTAATCATGTGATTTCCAGAAGGATTTTTTATACTCGGTAGAAATCTTACAGGTCAGAAAGAATGCAAAGTGAGGCAATTCATATGCCTGGAGAAATGAAAATGTTAAAATAACAACACTGTGTGTCACAAACTCATGGTCAAGAGGGAGAACTTAAGACTTCTGCCAGTTAAAAATTTGCTGAAGTACATCACTACATGAACACCCCTATAAAAGTAACAGAGTCAGTCTTCAAAGTTAAAAGAAACGTTTGCCACACAGCCACAAAAAACATGAAAATATAAGGACTGTATAATAGACCACACTGAAGTATTGTAATGTTGATAGATTTTAAACTTTATTTTGGATATGTGTGCATGCGTGTGTGCGTGCATGTGTGTGTATCAGAGGGCACTGTGTGATACTGTGGAGGACAAAGGGTAACTTCTTGAGTCATACTGGATTGCTTCTACCAACTTTTGCAAAGTTGGTAGAAGTCCTATTTTTTTGTTTGTTTTGAAATTGTTTATTCCATTCCATCAATAGTTCTTTTTTCCCCCACTTTTTTTCTTTTTTCTTAATCATACAAATTTAATAGGTGCCCCGTCCTCTCCCCCTCTCACCTCTTTCCACTTAGTCACACATTCCACTCTTATCCCTTCCCCCTTCCTTTCAGCCCCCCTCACTCATTCCTCCCTCTCCTCCAACTGCCTCCCATTTCCTCTCCCATCCCTGGAGCATCCATTTATGTGGGTGCTGAACCTCCCTCTGAATCTCCACCCTAGGGAGGGTTCAGGACTCAGTGGTATAGCCCAGGTCCAATTCTTGGGCTCCCTGTTAGCAAGGGAACTCATTTATGATTCTACTGCCTGGAGCTTTCTCCCCTCTGATTCATGCTCGACTTTGGGGGGGTCATTGACATGTCAACTATTGTGCAGGTCATGCAAAGTCCTCTTATGGCTATGGCAGACCTAACTTGTGTGGAGTATCTTGCATATCGTTGGTCCTCCCCATCTTTTGGCTTAAAATCTTGCCAACTCCTTGTTTGCAAGGTTCCCTGAGCTTTAGCGTGGGAAGAGATCTGATTGGTATGGTTCCAGGTGATTAATGTAGGATCTTTGGTGTTCTGAATTGTGGTTTGTTATTGTTTTCAGTTTTGCTATTCCTGCACTGCCCTTGAGAAGTCCTTTTTAGTGGTGGGATAAATTTTATAGAACCAAATCAAATACTATAAAATTGTAGTGAATGCAAAATGTGATAGCATAATTTTTGGTATCAGTGACAAAGTAGAGGAGATAGAAATGTATAATAATAGTTTACTATGTCAGTTAAGTCCGCATTGTTTGAAATATGGTGTTACACATAAGATATTTATTTCAGGCCTATAAAATTCCCTATGGAGGATACATGAAAAAAATCAAGCTTTAATCACCATAAAATCAAATAATCACAAAGAAGAACAAGAAGTCAAACAAAGGATGAGTCAATATGAACAGAAAGCATTTTTTAAAGTAGCAATAGAAAGCCCACTCTACTAATAATATTTAAAGTAAATTCCTAGGAAGAAAGACACATATTGACTGAATTATTAAACAGATAAAAGATAAAAATGAATTCTGCCTACAAGAGATTCATGGTTGGTGATCATTTCAGATACAAACATACTGAATGTGACACTATATTTAAGAGACATTTACTGAGCATGTAACTAAAAATGGAACAGAGTAGGACATTCTTACATAAATAATATACTAAAGTAAGTATATACTTATATAACTATTTGAGATAAATAACTTTTTTCAGAGAAAACACATCACAGTAATTAATGCAAAGGTAATAGAAGTGTAAAAGTCAAGAACACTCTATTATAAAAGATAGGAATATTTCGGAAGTGCTGTTTTGAGAATAAGGTCTTGTACCAGTGAGATTGCATTGTTGCTGATAAGTTCATGATCAAACACCTCATCACAACAAGGCGTTTTATTCTTGCCTGACAGTTGTCCAGTTGTAGTTCTTAGTCCAACATTGCAAGATAACTCATACCAATACCAGGAGCCAAGGGAACCAGCCACAACATATTCATAGGACTGCTGAGAGAGAGGGACATTCTTCACTTTCCAGACAAGCATGTACACTGGCCAAGTATACTGAAGAATGCCAGCTTCCTTAGCCAGCTTCCTCTGTCTCGTCCTCTTGTCCAGGGACTAGTCCCATCCATCAGGGCTTGGGTTCTCTCCATCAATTAGACAAGCTCCTGCAGCCTTGCTCAGAGTTTAACTTTGCTTCTTCACAACTGTGCCCAGAGTTTAATTCTTCTGTTGTCAACTTGGCATCTTTATCTAACTATAACAAATGTGATGAATAAATTGAGCTTCAGAGATCAGGTTGAAATGTGGAAATCAGTTCTTCTAAGAATATAGAGTAACATGCAGGATGCACGGGGACGGCATTGTGTCGTCAACCTAGTGGAGGAAATAAAACCCAAGTCAGTTAAAATAAGTCAAGGAAAAATAATGCAAACTAGAAAGAAAAATACTTAAATGTCACTACAGACAAAAACCTGTGAGAATCTGCATTTGGATGGCAGAATGAAACAAGAAACAAACAGTCACTTTATATAAAAGCAGACGCTAAGCTCAATTTCAGTTCTGCTTTTTGACAACTACTTGCCTCAGAAAACTTTAAAATAAGGGTTTTTTTTTTAAAGGCATGAATGTGAAATAACTATACTTCTGTGAAGGTCATTATTAAAGAATTACATGCAATCAATACAAATTAAGTATGTCAAGGCACACACCACAATATAGAAGGAAAATTCAGCTATACAAGGATGATTATAACAGACACCACAGGGAGAGCTATTTTTACAGTATTCTTGATATATAATGTACACAAAATAAAACTCATCTATTTACAGTGTAGTATAATCTCCTGTTTATAATAATCACTAGAATTATAGCTAAATTTCCTTTGTGTATGTGTAGAGGCCCCAAAGGTGACTTCAGAAATCATTCTGGATTGCTCTACATTCTTATTGTTTTGCTCTGGGGTTTCATAGGTTCCTCCTTCCAGGGCCAGATTTGTAGGCCTTTTCCATTTCCATTAGCATTTTATTTTCCTGTGGGATCTGGCTATCTGAACTCAGGTCCTTTTAATTTCCAGGCAAAGATGTGAACCCTGAGCCATCTCTCCAACCCAAAACTCACTTTCTTTCTCCCTCAAATAAACTCTGTACTGATTAGTGGTCATGTCCAATTCCTCTATCTCTGTACCTCTAGGCAAGCACAATCTTTTTATCTCTGTAAATCCCTATCAATTCTTGATAGTTCAAGAAATACAATCATATCTAATATGTAATGTGTTACAAATGATGAATGTCACAAAACTAATGTTAAGTAAAAAAGACCTAGATACCCAAATATAGTTGTGCTTTGGGCTGTTTATTACATATCAATATTTGTTTTTGAAACATGATCATAACCTGAACAAATAACATAATCCACATTAAGACTGTCATATATGGTTGATGAAGCATAGTTACCTGACTTCACATGCCAGTATTTATTCAGGAAGCTTATATTTACAGATATATGATTCTCGAGCTTTACAATCTTCTGCCATAAGGCCATTGGAGGATAACATGACACAGTTATATTCTTCATGAAATGAGTCTATTATGCTACAGTGGGAAAGATAGATAATACAATTATATTCAATGGCCTTATGTCTGAAGGCAGTGCATTTTTGAGGCACAAAAATAATAGAAAAATGGAGAAGGGTATTTTCATTAAAAGAATTAGTACTGGTTTTTATGAACACGGAGTTGTGCATTCTTTCATGTTTACATGAACATTTCATTGATTTCAGTATCCTGCATTCAGCTAACTTTTTGAACATTATTGCTCTTAATTTTTCCTTTCTCCATATTTTCTCCTTCAGCATTTCACTATTTATACAAACTTACTTTGGTTTGAATGTTGAGTTGTTTTTAAACATCCATGAATGATCTTTGCTTTTACGAATTATTCCAACCCATGATATAGGAAAGTATGATTGTAGAAATGACTATCAGAAGACATAAAAAGTACATTTAAGTAGTCAGTACAACATTATTCATTGTTTCTTAAAATGAAAGTAGTATATAAGTTTATAGAATGCTTTTATCAATATATTAATGAAAAAATACCTTGCATATGGCCAAAAACATTATGGATGTTTATAATTTCATTTTTAAAATACCTTTCATGTATTTATGCTTAGTAGATACATTCTTCTTGCATGAGTAAACAGTTTTAAGATTGGTTCATGTAATTCAACAGATGCACTAATACCAACTTAGGAAAACTTATGTAAGATTTCTATCAGGGGGACAGGGCCTGGCAGTGGGACCTCCATGTGTTCAAATGTCCTAAGATACCTCTCTTTGTCTCTGAGAATGATCTTTGCTTTAAGCTCTTCAGATACTGTCCTGAATCAATGTAATTTCTCACTGTTTATCAGAATAGGAGCTTTTCAAAAATACTTGCATTTATTTATTTATCCTGTGAGTATACATGTGCCACAGCACAGGCAGATATCAGAAGAATACATCCTCTATGTGTGTTCCTGGGATCCAACACACGTGGTCAGGATGGCAGGAAAAATATTCTCTCTGGTACAGTTGGGTTTTATAAGGAAATTGAGGACTTGCTATGGAAGAATAAGTTACATAGCCACCAAGAATTCTGCTCACTGGGCACCGCATTGCTGTGTAAGTAGCTAATTCTCTGCTATTGTCTATCTCTGTACTGAGCATTACTGACTAGGCTGTGTGGTCATGGCGATAAGTACAACTATAAACTTGGAAGTAAAATATGAGCTGCTAGAATTCTACAATGCAACAATGTAGAAAGCATTTAGCACTTGAGGACTGGTGCTACAGAGTGGCAGAGCATCTAAGCTCCTTACTTAATAGAAGCAAAGACCTCAACATACCATTTCCCAGCATCCAAGCAAGCACAGGAAGGTCCTGTGAACTCATGTCTCTATGTGGAAGAGAATCGCACCTGTAGTTCTGAGTAAAGCTGCATGCTCAGGACAGACTGATCTGTCAAGAGACTTCACAGTGTCAGCTGCCTAGAAGAACCCCTCCTCCTTTCCATCAGGGGCACAGGGCCTGGCAGTGGGACCTCCATGTGTTCAAATGTCCTAAGATACCTCTCTTTGTCTCTGAGAATGATCTTTGCTTTTATGACTTTGCTGCCTCCATCCACAGACACCAGGTGTAGTGGATTCTTGAACATCAAATTTACAGTGAACACAAGGAAACTATAGGTCAATGCAATAATACACACGGTGAGCAAGTTAAAAGGTACCAATATGAAAATATTAAAACCTAACAGGGGCTGGAGAGGTGGCTCAGGGGTTAAGCCTCTGCCTTGCAGGCAGAAGGTCCTGAATTCGGATCCCAGATCCCACGTATAGACGCCAGGCGGAAGCGGGGGCGGCCTGCGCTTCTGGTCCTGGTAGGACAGAGCCTGTGAATCCCGGGTCAGAAGGAGGTGGAGGCGTCCATAGTGGTTCGCTCGTGGACGCCCGTGGTTCTACACATACAAAGACACACACACACGCGCGCGCACACACGCACATGCACACAGTTGAATAAATAATAATAATAAAAAAAAAGGAACCTAACAGTAGTCAGATGAAAGCTCATTTTCAATAACAAAAGTCAGTTTTAAAAGGGGGATGAACGGAAGAAAACAGGCATAACAAGAGACATTTGGGCGACTGAAAATCTCAGATTAATGATCTGCCTATAATTACCTCGATCTTTTCACTTTCTGATCAAGCCAACCACCACATGACATTATAGCTTTCTTTGTGCATGGTGAAATTAAACAGCATTGTTGGTTTTCAAATGAAACCATTTGTATAAGAATGGTTTTCAACAGAAAACAAAAGTCACTATTCATTTACTACCAGTATACTAACCAATATAAAAAATGTGAAAGTCAAACAATGATTTAACAGACTTGAAGATAAATGGAATACATTATACAGACAATGAATACACTCTATATACATGATATTGAGAGGGAAAAAAGTGTAACATAATGTCTGAAACAAAGTCTTACCAGTTCTTCTTCATTGTCTGTATAGAGCAGAGTAGAGTTTATGGAAGTACAGGATAACATGCTCTCATTCCACGTTTTCCTTCCCACACCAAAGTAATAACAATTATGAAAAATATGCTAGCCACGTCTTCAGACAGTAGTCACAACGTAATGGTGAAGAAATATTGCTGTTTACAATCTGGAATTTTAAAATTTAATCTGGAATGTTAAAAATTAATTTGCATGCTTAAAAACATATGTAAAAATCTATGCAATGTAGAAACTAGTGCATATAAATGAAAATACACACAGGAACAGGCATTACCTTCTGGTCCCATTATTGGTATATCCATGTAAAGCAGATAGAAATCCTTATCCATCCTACAAATTTCTGCAGAGACATGGAATACAATCCTTATTCTAGAAGAGTGAATTTATTTCTCCCTTATCATAATGGTATGGTGTTAGGAAATTGAAGTCAATTAGCAATAATATTATGTGGCTATGTTAAAATGAGTATTGGTTCTTATTGTTAGACCTAAAGGATTTAATTTCTGTACTATTAATTTGTGACCATGTGGGCTTCATATTTCTAGATCATTCTCTTCTAAGAAATCTATGATAATTTTTCATATCTTAAATTAGAAACAAAAGAATAATCTGTGGAAATATCAGGTTTGAAAGTGTATGGTGTCCCTTTCTGGGTTCTTATCAGGGAGGAATTGATCTGCTCCTTTATTTTAGTATCTAGAAAAGAAATAAAGTGAGTCTTGTGAAAATTCACATACATATCATCTTAACAATTTTACTTTCTTAATTTGAAATGTATGCATTGCTTTGAATGAGAATAATGTGAGAGAAAATCTTATATGGCTAAAACATGAATAAAGTCATGAAAAAGTTGAAGAAATGTTGTTTCCTTGAGAGCCAAAGGTCAAAATGTCAGTGTCTTGTACTTCGCAACCTGTGATCAGACCATTTTCAAAACTGAATTCGTACTTCTCAGTAAAGTTTTCCACTCTTTTAAAGCACATCTTGATGAAATCATGGCAGGCAAAACCATCTTCCACAATACTTCTGTTATTTTTAATTTGGTAAAATTTTGAAATAACTGTGCCATTCTTAATTCAAACACATCCATGAAGATAAAATCCATATCTTCAGATACTGTGAACTATTGATAAGTATTTCCAATTATCAAGAGAGGATGCTCCTTTATAAACTTTAACAATTTGCTTACATGGAGGGAGAACTGTGGTTATCACCAAGGTGATCAATAAGGCAAGGCAGATGACCCCCAGGACCCCAGCAGCGAGCTTCTCTGGAGGTGGTGGAAACTCTGCAGCCAACGAGAGAAAGAGAGAGAGAGAAAGCGGTGGAAACAATGAGAATAGGGATGGAGACAGTTGGTCGCAAGGGATGCACACAAAACAGCTCACAGACACGGTGGAATGTGCAGGTGCAACTTTCCTCTGCACTTGGAATCTAGCTGTGGGCAATACAATGGCATTTTCCATGAACAAAGGAGACATATGTTCCAGCAATGTGTAAATAAACTGCAAGCTTTCACATTTTATATCAAAATATGTTGGATCAAGTTAGTGTTGCTGCCCTCACAAAGGCAAGTTTATTCTCTACCTTGGCCTACACCTCTGTACCCCAGATACGCATCCTGGAGCTTTCACACCCCGAAGATAAATCAAATGACTTACCTTCACAATGGCAGATCCTGCCCTTCTCCGGGGGCTTCTGAGACGTTTGCAGGTTGAATTCCACATAGGTGATTTCCTGCTCTGTTGCTGAAATGGAACTCTGAATGTCCTTGGGTTTCCTTTGTTGTCTCCTCTGGTCCTTGGCCACCTTCAGTTCTGAGTATACAATTCTTTCATTATTCATCTCTGCAACTGATGTCAGGTTCTGTGCTGCGGTGTCTCTACGTGAGAAGGTACACATCCTGATACAGTCAGATGGGTGGAGTTGGAAGCACTGGTGTTCCTTTGGTAGGTAAAAAAAAAATCTAAGGTTTCCTCTTGAGCCTTTAACCCATTTGTTAGGGCAAAAATAGTTAATATTGAAAATGCAGTAGTAGTGAAATCCTAGAGAACTACAGTAGTGAGAAGATGTGAATAAGTAAGAGATGTTCTGTAAGTTAAATTTGGTTTATATATAATGTCATAACAGATTCAATGCTTGTATGAAAACCCACAATGCTGGAATAAAAACAAAATGATACACTGATTTTGTGTGTATATGTGTGTGTGTGTGTGTGTATCAGAGGGTACTGGGTATGCCTGTTGGCGGCCCTAGGATGACTTTGGGAATCACCTCCTTTTTACTTTACTCTGAAGTTTCCCAGCCTCTGCCTTCAAGGACTAGATGTACAGGCTGCTACCATTTCAATCTGGGAGTTAAAGCTCTTGATAAATGTTGTATAAATTGGTATTATAGTCACAATTGCTGATATGGTTACCCTTCACCCTTCAATAGTCTTTTTTTCATTTATTCAATTGTGTGTGTGTGTGTGTGTGTGCGCGTGTGTACATATGTGTGTGTGTATTTGTGTGTGTAGAACCACGGGCGAATTCCGGAACCACCATGGACAGCCTCCACCTCCTCCTTGTTTACTCTGCCCTGGAATTTACAGGCTTCTTCCTACCAGGACCAGAAATGCAGGCAGCCCCCTGCTTCCACCCTGCGTCTATATGTGGCTTATAAGATCCGAACTCAGGACCTATCGCCTACAAGTCAGAGGCTTAACCCCTGAGCGACCTCTCCACCCCCTCAATATTCTTTTTAAAAATATTTCTGGGATAAATATAAATGATGTGTTATTACACAGATTACAGGTTTTGACATTCAAAATAATTCTCTGTCATCAGAATACCATTGGTTTTATTTTTAACTAGACTGATAAAGAAATGTAATTATAAGTGGATATACTTGACTGACTCTCCATAGGCAATGCTTGAAGGTAATCCTCCAGTGTTTTTTCTGTTCCATGAGGTGCCATGGTAATTTAAAAATATGCACATCTTACTTCAAGTTTTTGCATATGAATTGTTTCTCAGGGTTCCACATCTAACATTCATTTTGCCCCACTAGCTGACTGTCAGAAGCTGCCCATCCTGGATGGAGCTGGTGCTTGGGACCAAGGCAAGATGAAATTCAACACAAAACTAGGAGAAAGACAACACCTGTAATCTTCACAGGCTGCCCCAAGAAGGCTCAGAGTGAGCTGAGTAGAAAAAGTAGATTTCTCAACAATGTGTCACTTAAGCTGGAACAGGAAATTCTTGTACTTGGCTGATTCTTTTTTTTTTTTTTTCGTTACCCACTTTCACCACTTAAGGCACATTGGGTTCCTGTGGAAAGGATAAAGTTGATCTTTAAAGTGTCACAAGATAAGAGAGACAGAGGGCTGTCCACGCATGGAGTTTGTTACTCCCACCTAAGTCACAAACATTGCAAAAAAAAAAAAAAGAGAATCTTGGAGTTCTAAGCCTTACTTTTAGACTAGACTACTATATTCTGTATAGACTAGTGCTATATTCTGTATGTCGACCTGCTTCTTCCTCCCACCCCTCCCCACCCTCCCGTCCCGTTCCTTCTCCCCTCCTCAAATACCCTCTCCCCCTCCGTTGCCTTCTTCCCCTCCCCTCCCTCTTCCCCCGCCTCCTTTCCCTTCCCCTCCTAGTTCCCTCCCCTTCCCGTCCTTCTTCCCCCTCCTCCTTCCCCCTCTCCCCTCTTCCCCCCCTACTCCCTCTCTTCCTCCTTCTTCTCCCCCTCTTCCCTTCTCCTTCCCTCTTCCTCTCCACTCTTCCCCTCCCCTCCGTCCATCGCCACTCCTCTCCACTCTTCCCCTCCTCTCTTCTCTCCCTTCCCTCTTCCATTCCATTCCCTCCCTTCCCCTTCCCCCCCTTCTCTACCCCTCCCTTCCTCTACCTTCCCCTCCCTCCCTTTCCCTTCCCTCCTTTCCAATCCCATTCCCTACTTCCTCTTTCCTCATCAGTCCCCTTCCTTCCCTCTTCTTTCTCATTCTCTCCATATTCCTCCTTCCTCCTCTCAGACTCTCACTCTCTCTCTGTCTCTTTTCTCTCTTTCTATGTCTGTAGTTTGACTTTAGAGCTGCACATGTAATATAAGAATTGTTGTGTACTTTTTTGTTCTGCTAAAAATCCTTACATTATTTATATCATGACACAAAATTATAAAAATCTATTGTAATATTATTAAAAGACATATAATGACATTTGTCTGAACAATTATGACATTTTTACCTTCTTTTGACTGGCATAAAACCCACCATTAGAAACCCATCTCAGTTTTTCTGCCTGAAATTCTTGCATTTTATCCAATTTGAAAGATAAAATTACTTTTTTATTATTTATTTGGGTATGGTAGTGATAACTCCATTTCCATTTCTAATTTTGTAAATTTGGGATTTTTCTCTTACTTTTGGTTAATTTAGCTAGGGGGGTATCAATCTTATTGATTTTTTCAAAGAACAGCTATTTGACTGGTTGATTCTCTGTATCATTTTCCTTACCTCAAATTCCGATATTTCTCCCCTGATTTTACTAATCTCCTCTCCTCTACTGCTTTTGGGATCAGATTGCTCTAGTGCCTCTAAAGCTTTCAGCTGCATTGTTAAGTTATTTATTTGTTATGTTTCTGTTTTGTTTTGCTCTTTGTTTTTTGATGTAGGCATGTAGAGATATGAACTTACCTCTTAGGACAACTTTCATTTTGTCCCAAAGATTTTGATAAGTTGTATTTTCATTATCATTTGCTTCCAGGAAATCTTGAATTTCCTTTCTAATTTCTTTCTGAATCCATTGCTCTTTCAGCATCATAGTGTTTAGTTTCCAGGAGTTAGCATATTTTCTGTTGTTTGTTGTGTTGTGGATGTCAAGCTTTATTTTTTTATTTTTTATTTGTTTTTAGTTACTTCATTTCATTATCATTTGAAAAGAGGAGTAAGACTTTATGAGCTCTGAGGTGTCATGTGAATCTTTTTTTTAATAATCTATTTATTTTTTTTCCACTCACACAAATTTAATAGCTACCATGGTCCCCTCCCTCCCACCACTCTTCCCAGGACCACCTTGCTCCCTCCGCCCTTTTCCCCTGTCTTTCCCCCCTTCTTTCCCTTTCTCCCACTGCCCCCTCCACTCCCATTCCTGGAGCATCCTTTAATGTGTATGTAAAACTTTCCTCTGGGTCGTATTCTCTGATGAGGTGTAAGGACTCAGTGGCATTTTCTAGAACTCTTTCTTGTGTTCCCCTTAAGCATAGGGACACTATTGTGGCTGATAATCCCTTGCTTCTAAGGATCCTAGTGCCTTTAACCCATGCTAGACTTTGAGAGACCAATGATATGTTGGTCATTGCGCAGGTCATGCAAAGTCCTATTATGATTGTTTTGGCCCTAACTTGTGTGTAGTATCTTGCATATTGTTCTTCCTCTCCATCTTTGGTCTCCTACAATCTTATTGCCCCCTCTTCCAAAAATTCCCCTGAGCTTCAAGATGGGGAGAAATTAGACTGGCCAGGTTCCAGGTGGTTGATATAGATACTCTGATGTTCTGAATTATGGCTTGTTGACTTTTTTTTTTAGTTTTACTGCTCCTGCAATGCCCTTGATTCCATCTTGATGGGTATTGGATGTCACCCCTGGCCAGAGATAAAAAAGCTGTTAAAATAGAGTCTTTTTTTAATGTTCATGTTTTGTTTTATATAAGAAAATTTATTATTATTTCTCTTTTTTTATTTCCACTTATACAAACTTAACAGGTACACCGGTTTACCGCCCCCACCACTGTGCCCCCCCCTCCCCCTCCTTCCCCATCCCCCAGTGCCTCCTCCTCCCATCCCTGGAGCATCCTTTAATGTGCATGCCAAAGTCTCCTCTGGGTCCTCCTCTCTGATGAGGTGCAAGGAACCAGTGGCATTTCCCAGAAATCTTTCCTGTGTTCCCCTTAAGCATAGGAACACTACTGTGGCTGTCAATACCTAGCCTCCAAGGATCCTAGTGCCTTTAGCCCATGCTAGACTTTGTGGGGTCAATAATGTGTTGGACATTGCGCAGGGCATGCAAAATCCAATTATGATTGCTTTGGCCCTAATTTGTGTGGAGTATCTTACATATCATTACTCTTCCCGTTCTTGTGGTCTTACAATCTTACTTCCCCCCTCTTCCGCAAATTGCCCTCAGCTTCAGGATGGGGAGAGATTGGGCTGGCCTAGTTCCAGGTGGATGATATAAAGTCTCTGATGTTCTTGATTATGGTTTATTGATTTTTTTTCAGTTTTGCTGCTCCTGCAATGCCCTTCACTCCATCCTGATGGGTATTGGAAGTCACCCCCTGGCCAGAGATAAAAATCTGTTATAAGTCTTGTTATAAGAGTATATTCAAAGGTAGATGGAATAAAAGTAGGAAACTACGGTGAGGGAGGGGTCAATCACCCATTTGCAAAATGGTTACTTTCTATCTGCCAGACAATATGCCAACCCTTTCTGGTAAGATCATACCCCATCAGTTGCAAATGATCAGGATGGAAAGTTTGTGAACTTATCCAGATGTCTCATTACTTATTTGCAGTCCTTGATGGTGGCCTATTTTCTCTGCTGTAACATGGTCCCCACTCTCCTTGTTTCTGGTAGGGCCCTCCTTTAACATCCGTCCTGTTCATAATCCTTGCAATTACTGTAGGTATTACAGAGATTTATCCTTGAGTCTCTCTAAGTGGGTTTGGTACTAGGATCCACCTATTAGGGAGTACATATGGCACTTAATTTTCTGTGTCGGGATACTTCACTCAATATAATTGTTTCTAAGTCCATCCATTTTCTGGCAAATTCCATTAATTCATCATTTTTGGTGGCTGAGTAGTACTCCATTGTGTAGATAGATGTACATTGTCCTTATCCGCTCATCAACTGTTGGACATTTGGGTTGATTCCATAAATTTGCTATTGAAAACAGTGCTACTATGAACATGGTCATGCTTGTCCTATCAAGGCAAATTTTTGGTGTATGTGGGGTTACTCACAAAAGTGGAATAACAGGGTCATATGGCATTTCAACTTTAATTTCTTTAAGAATCTCCAGATGGCTTGCCAGAGTGGTTGTATGAGCCTGCATTCCCACCAGCAATGTAGGGGAGTTCCCCTCTCTCCACATCCTCTCCAGCATTTTTGTTGTGTGTATTGTGGATTATTGCCATCTTGACATGGGTGAGATAATATCTCAGGGAAGTTTTGATTTGCATTTCCCTGATGGCTAAGGAAGTGGAACATTTTTTAAGATATTTGTTAGATATTTTCATTTCATCCCTGGTAAAATTTCTTTTAAGTTACAAGGCCCATTTTTTAATTGGGACATTTGTTTCCTTGGTGTTTAGTTTTCTAAGTTCTTTGTGCACTCTAGATAATAAAGCTCTGTTAGATATGTGGTTAGTGAAGATTTTCTCCCATTCTGTGGGTTGCTTTTGTGCTCCGGTTACAATCTCTTTATCTGAACAGAAGCTCTTTAATTTCACAAGATCCCATCTGTTGAGAGTTGATTGTAGTGACTGTGCTATTGGATATCCGTTTAGGAACTGTTGGCTTAGCCCAATCAGCTCGAGGGAGTTTCCAACCCTTTCAACTATGGTTTTTATAGTCTCTGGTCTTATATCGAGGCCTTGATACTTTTGGAATTAATTCTTTTTTTTATACCTTTTTTATTATTATTTCTGTTCATACAAACTTAATAAGTATACCAGTTCCCTCCCTCCCTCCTCCTCCCCCCCGAACCCCCTGCTCCCCCTTCCCTCACCCCACCTTCCCCATCCCGGAGTGCCTCACGCCCCAACTCCCAGAGAGTCCTTTATTTTGCATGCCTGACAATACTCTGGGCCCTCCTCTCCGATGACGTACAAGGACCCAGTGGCATTTCCCTGAACCCTTTGCCGTGTTCCCCTTAAGCATAGGAACACTACTGTGGCTGCCAATCCCTTGCCTCCAAGGATCTTGGTCCCTTTAGCAGATGCTAGATTTTGTGAGGTCAATAGTGTGTTGGACATTGCGCAGGGCATGCAAAGTCCAATTATGATTGCTTCGGCCCTAAATTCTGTGGAGTATCTTGCAAATCATTGCTCCTCCCATACTTTTGCTCTTACACTCTTATTGCCCCCTCTTCTGCAAATTTCCCTCAGCTTCAGGATGGGGAGAGATTATGCTGGCCTAGTTCTAAGTGGTTGATATAGGGTCTCTGAAGTTCTGGATTCTGGTTTGTTGATTTTCTTTTGCAGTTTTGCTAATCCTGCAATGCCCTTCAAACCATCCTGCTGGGCACTGTATATCACCCCCTGGCCAGAGACAAAAAGCTGTTAAACTAGAGTCTTATTATAAGAGCACATTCAAGGGTAGATTTAATAAAAATAGGAAACCTCAGTGAGGGAGTGGTCAATCACCCATTTGCAAAATGGTTACTTTTTATCTGCCAGACTATATGCCCTCCCCTTCTGGTGAGATAATACCCCTTTAGTTGTAAATGATCAGGAATGAATGTCTGTGAACTTAACCAGGTGTCACATTACTTACTTGCAGTCCTTGATGGAGGCCTATTTTCTCTACTGTAACATGGTCACTTCTCTCCTTGTTTCTGGTTTGGCCCTCCAACCCCATCCCTCCTATTCATAATCCTTGCAATTCCTGTAGGTAATACATAGATTTACCTATGAGTGTCTCAAGGTGGGCTGGGTGGGTTTGGTATTAGGAGCCACCTATTAGGGAGTAGATACGGTGCTTAATTTTCTGGGTTTGGGATACTTCACTTAATATAATTGTTTCTAATGACATCCATTTCCCAGAAAATTCAAGTAATTCATCATTTTTAATGGCTGAGAAGTACTCCATTGTATAGATGTACCACAGTTTCTTATCCACTTGTCAACTGTTGGACATTTGGGTTGATTCCATGACTTTGCTATTGTAAACAGTGCTGCTATGAACATGGTCACACTTGTGCTATCGAGGTGAACCTCTGCTGTATGGGGGGTTATTCCCAAAAGCAGAATAGCAGGGTCATATGGCATTTCAATCTTTAATTTCTTTAAGAATCTCCAGATGGCTCACCAGAGTGGCTGTATGAGCCTGCATTCTCACCAGCATTGTAGGAGCGTTCCCCTCTCTCCACATCCTCTCCAGCATTTGTTCTTGTTTGTATTGTGGATTTTTGACATCCTGACCAGGGTGAGATGATATCTCAGGGAAGTTTTGATTTGCATTTCCATGATGGCTAAAGAAGTGGAACATTTTTTAAGATATTTGTTAGACATTTTAATTTCATCCCTGGTAAAATTTCTTTTAAGTTCCAGGGCCCATTTTTTAATTGAGCCATTGGTTTCCTTGGTGTTTTGTTTTCTAAGTTCTTTGTGCACTCTGGACAGTAGATCTCTGTCAGATATGTGGTTAGTGAAGATTTTCTCCCACTCTGTGGGTTGCCTTTGAGCTCATGTTACAATCTCTTTATCTGAACAGAAGCTCTTTAATTTCACAAGATCCCAACTGTTGAGAGTTGGTAGCAGTGACTGTGCCATTGGATGTCTGTTTAGGAAGTGTTGGCCTAGCCCAATCAGCTCGAGGGAGTTCCCTATTCTTTCAACTATGGTTTTTATAGTCTCTGGCCTTATATCAAGGTCCTTGATACATTTGGAATTAAGTCTTTACATGGTGACAAGTATGGGTCCATCTTTAATCTTCTGCATGTGGAGATCCAGTATTGCCAGCACCATTTGTTGAAGATGCTGTTCTTTTTCCATTGGATTCTTTGGGCCCCTTTGTCAAAGACCAAATGGATGTAATTTTTTGGGCTTATATCTGGGTCTTCAATCTTTATCCATTGATCTGTGTGTCTATTTTGGAGCCAGTACCAGGCCGTTTTTATAACTATGGATTTGTAGTATAGACTTAGGTTTGGTATGGTTATACCTCCAGCAGTGTTTTTGTTACTCAGGATTGTCTTTGCTATCCGTGGTCTTTTGTGCCTCCATATGAATTTTGAGATTGTTTGGTCAACTTGTTTGAAGAATTGCTTTGGGATTTTAATTGGTATAGCATTGAATTTGTATATTGCCTTTGGTAGGATGGTCATTTGTAGCATATTGATTCTGCCAATCCAGGAACATGGAAGGTCTTTCCATCTTCTGGTGTCTTCTGCAATTTTTCTTTCTTTAGGGTTTTAAAGTTTTCATTGTAAAGGTCTTTTACTTCCTTGGTTAGGTTTATACCAAGGTATTTCATTTTTTTAGGGGCTATAGTAAGTGGGATTGTTCTCTCAGGGTTTTTTCACTTCTTTCATTCTGGGCATATAGGAATGCCACTGATTTTTGTACATTTATTTTATATCCTGCCACCCTGCTGAAGTTCTCAATTAGTTCCAGGAGCTTCCTGGTGGAGTTTTTGGGATCACTTAAGTATAAGGTCATGTCATCTGCCAATAGGGATAGCTTGACTTCTTCCTTGCCAATTTGAATCCCTCTTATGTCCCTTTCTTGTCTTATCGCTTCAGCTAAGACTTCAAGTACAATATTAAATAGAAGTGGTGAGTGTGGACAGCCTTGTCTAGTTCCTGATCGAAGTCTAGTTCCTGGATTGCTTCCAGTTTTTCCTCATTGAGTATTATCCTTGCTGTGGGCTTGTTGTATACAGCTTTTAGTATATTGATAAAGGTTCCTTCCATTCCTACTGTCTCTAGCGTTTTGATCAAAAAAGGCTGTTGGATCTTGTCAAAAGCTTTTTCTGCATCTATTGAGAGTATCATGTGGTGTTGGACTTTGGACTGGTTTATATGATGAATTACATTTATTGATTTGCGTATGTTGAAGCCACCTTGTGTGCCGGGGATAAAGCCTACTTCATACCAGTGAATGATCTTTTTGATATGTTTTTGAATCCAATTTGCTAAGACTTTGTTGAGAATCTTTGCATCTGTGTTCATCAGAGAGATTGGCCTATAGTTTTCTTTTTTAAGTGCACCTTTATTGGGTTTTGGTATCAAAATGATATTAGCTTCATAGAAGGAATTTTGTAGTGTTTATTCCTTTGCTATTTGATGGAACAATTTATTGAGTATTTGTGGTATTAACTCCTTAAATGTCTGTTAGAACTCTGAGCTGAATCCATCTGGTCCAGGAGATTTTTTGTGGGAATTTCGAGATTACTTCCTCAATTTCCTCATATATTATAGGACTATTTAAATAATTCACAACTTCCTGATTCAATTTAGGTAAGTTGTGTTTACTTAGAAATTCATCCATCTCTTTTGTGTTGTCAAACTTCACAGTGTATAAGTTTTTGAAATATGATGTTATAATTCTCTGGATTTCTTGGGTATCAGTAGTGATAACTCCCCGTTCATTTCTAATTTTGTTAATTTGGGTTTTCTCTCTCTTGCTTTTGGTTAATTTAGCTATGGGTATATCAATCTTATTGATTTTTTCAAAGAACCAGCTTTTCAACTGGTTGATTTTCTGAATTTTTTTCTTCATCTCAATATCAGATATTTCTCACCTTATTTTGCTAATCTCCTCTCTTCTACTACTTTTGGGATCACATTGCTCTAATTTCTCTAAAGTTTTAAGGTGCATTGTTAAGTTATTTATTTCTGATGTTTCCATTTTTTTTGATGTAGGCATTAGGTGCTATGAACTTACCTCTTAGTACAGCTTTCATTGTGTCCCAGAGATTTTGTTAAGTTGTATTTTCAATATCATTCACTTTCAGGAAATCTTAATTTCCTTTTTAATTTCTTCCTGAATCCAGTTTTCATTCAACATCATAGTGTTATGTTTCCAGGAGTTAATGTATTTTCTGTCATTTGTTGTGTTGTGGATATCCAGCTTTAGGCCGTGGTGGTCTGATAGGGCACAGTCTAGAAGAAACTTTCCTGTATATGTGTAGATTCGTTTTGTGGCCCAATATGTGATCTATTTTAGAGAAAGTTTCATGTGCTGCTGAGAAAAATGTGTATTCTTTGGTGCGTGGATGAAAAATTCAATATAGATCTGTAATGTCCATTTCAGTAAGGGTTTGATTAAATTCCAAATTTTTTCTGTTAAGCTTTTGACTTGTTGATCTATCCCATGTTGAGAGGGCGGTGTTGAAATAACCAAGAATTATCGTTTGGAGGTTGATTTCTCACTTTAGATGCTGTAAGCTTTTGCTGTAGGGTTTTCTTAATGAATGTGTAGTGTCCTGTATTAGGTGCATATATGTTCAGTATTATGAAGTCTTCCTGGTGAATTGTACCTGTAACTAAAATGTAGTATCCATCTGTGTCCCCTATGCTTTTATTTGTTTTGAAGTCCACTTTGTCCTACAGCACAATGGCTATCCCTGCCTGTTTCCTGGTTCCATTAGCTTGCAGAATTTTGGACCAGCCTTTTATTTTTAGGATGTGCCTATCTTTTGTGGTGAGATGAGTTTCCTAAAGGCAGCAGATTAATGGTTTGTGGTTTTTAATTCAAGTTTTTAATCTGTGTCTCTTGATCAGTCAGTTAATTCCATTGACATTTAGTGTTCTAATGGAGAAATTATTTTTAATTCTGGACATTTTTTATGTTTAGTGGCCTTTGTAAGTGTATTATTTGGGTTTTAGGTTTTGGTTTTATTATACTTCCCTTCTGTCCTTCTGGATATGCTTGATTTTTCCTTCAAGCTTGATTATCATTTCTAGTATTTTTCGAAGGCCTAGTTTTCTAGACATGTAAGGCATCAAGTTGTTTTTGTGCTGGAAAACTTTTCTTTGTCCCTGGATTATGATGGATAGTTTTGCATGGTATATCAACCTGGATTGGCATTTTTGCTCATTTGATACTTGAAGTCTCTCCAAGCTCTTTTGCTTTTACTCTTTCCATTGAGAAGACATTTGTTATTATAATACGTTTACCTTTAAAAGTAACTTGTTTTTTTTTCCTTGAAACTCTCAGCACCTTTTCTTTGTCTTGAATGTGGAGTGTTTTGACTATTATTTGCCATGGCGAGTTTCTATTTTGGTCCTATCTGTTTGGAGTGCGAAATGCCTCTTGTATTTAGATTGCCTCTCATGTTTTAGATGAGGGAAGTTTTCATTTATGATAATTTGAAAAATTTCCTCAGGTGTGGTATTATGGGATTCTTGCTCTGGTATTCCATGTTTGTGCATGTTAGGCTTCTTCAGGGTGTCGCATAACTCTTGAATATTGCCCTCAAATATATTTTTGCTTTAGCAACCTCTTCCATTCAGCTGATTAATACTCCCATGTTGTCTTCAGGATCTGAAATTCTATTCTTTGCTTCGTTAGTTCTGCCGATAAGACTCTGTTGAATTCTGGGTTGAAGATAACTTGTCTTTTAGTTCAATTTTAACCTTTCCCTGTTTCTTGAACTGTTTTTCTCAACTCTTCCAAGTGTCTGTTGTGTTCCTCTTCAAAGTGGTTGATGTGGTTACTTAACTCCTCCCGGATTACCTCTTTGATAGTGTTGATCATGATAATGATCATGCTTTGAAAGTCATTATCTTGGGCCTGGCTTTCTTGTCTATTTTCTCTGAATTTGTTCTGGTTAGAATCTATCATTTCGGGGTTAATTCTTTTGGTGGGAGATTTGTGTTCTTTGCTTTTGTTTCTCATAGATCTGTGCTTTGACTTGGGCATTGTTATTTAACCTCTTAAGACCTTTCAGTTTCTTTGTGTTTTTGACTGAACTGATTAAGTTGGTATTACTACTCTCAGGCAAATATTACTAGAGTTTGCCTTCGAGTTGTGCATGTTTGTCTATTGTTATTGTTATTTCCTAGATGAGGCTATTAGACTATTAGTACATCAATTAAGTAAGGTTTAGTAGATTGGGGGTGAATATTAGTATGTTAGCGCACTTTTACAATTTAGTATCTTGGTGATATGTGAGGGTCAGCGGTATAATCCCTAAAGTTGTGTAGGTTTTGGGGGTCAATACATTGAAAAATAAATCTATCGTGGTTAATAATTGAAAGGAGCACAATGGTAAAAGGGGTTTGCTTATCTTTGGTCAGGATGTAACGAGTCTCTCCCATCTGATAGGATGATTTTAGAGACTTCAGATGTATGGCCTTTGTCCTCTAGAGCTTTGCTTGAGTTTCCTTTGGACTCTGTTGAGTTATGAGGAGCAGTGTGTCCTCTCTGCACCCTGAGTGAGGGTCCCCGGAAGGCCTGAGAGGCAGAGGGACTGTTGGCTATGGCAGAATTCTTCATCTGGGACCTGGAGCATGGTCTGCTCAAGCTGGGGGCATCCTGGATGTTGCTTGGGCTGGCTGGTGGGGGGGTTCTGAGACAAGCGGATGAATCTGGGGTCTGGTGGAAGTTACTTGGGAAGGTGGACCATAGCAAGAGGGGCTGATGGCATGGGGTGTGCCTCAAACACAGGACAGCCTAGGTGTTGCTCAGCCTGGCTAGTGGGGGGGCCAGACTATCGGGTGCACATGGAGTCTGGTAGAACTTACCTGGGAAGGAGGACAGCTAGAGCATCCTGTCCCTGGCGCCGGGTGGGGCAGAGGGGCTGATGGAATTCACATCTCACTTTGTAAAAGGAAAATCATCCCCAAAGTTAGTTTACCAAAGGCAGTTCCTTCCTTCTCCTCCTCCTTCCTCCTTCTCTCTCTTCCTCCATAAGAAGTAGTCCACAGGACTGGAGCGATGGCTCAGGTGTTGAGATTCTGCCTGGCAAGCAAACAGGACCTGAATTTGGATCCTAGGTTAAAAAAAAAAAAAAAAAAAACACCAAGCAGAAAACGCCTGCACTTCTAGCCCTGGTGGGCAGAGTCTGGAAAATTCCAGAGTAAAGCAAAACGGAGGTAGAAGCAATCCAGGATGAGTCCCAAAGTCACCCTTGGTCCTTCACAGAGAAACTACCCTCTGATACACACATGCTCATGCATCCACACAGACACAAATAAAGTACAAGTAGCCTGCATATTTCCCTCTTCACACAAATACTTGCTTGTGCTAAACACTGAGTTATAGGAAAGGGAACATTGAAATCAGTTTTGTTAAGAATCTTGTCAGCTTGAAAATACACATCCTGGAAAAGTAAACTGATTAACTCTGCTTGGTTGGTTGTTTGAGTCAAGAGTACATCATGTGGTGCAGGGTCAATTTGATCTAATAAAGCTCCCGCCTCTACTTCCAGCATACTGGAGTTACAGGCAGGTATAATGAGAACAGCTCACAGGCACAAGAATATTCTTTCCAACATAAATGGCTATAATCCCTAAATAGATAAGGCAATTTTTTTATTCTGGAAAAATCTTTAATATGCAGAGTTTAGTACATCATCATGACAAATCTCATATTAGGGAAGAGTTTAAATTGAGAAAGTTGAGATATTACATGGGACAAAAACATCCATGACACCACTAGTAGTCCTTAGCATTGCGTTATTATATATATATATTTTTTATTAAAAATTTAATTATACATTTTAAAATTTTTTTACCAGTTCCCTCCCTCCCCCCTCCTCCCCCCGAACCCCCCCTCTCCCTCCCCATCCCCCAGTGCCTCCCCCCCAATTCCCAGAGAGTCCTTTATTGTGTACGCCTAACTCTCCACTGGGTCCTCCTCTCCGATGACATATAAGAAGGACCCAGTGGCATTTCCATAAGCCCTTTCTCTTGTTCCCCTTAAGCATAAGATCACTACTATGGATGTCAATCCCTTGCCTCCAGGGATCTCGGTGCCCTTAAGAGATGCTAGACTTTATGAGGCCAACAGTGCGCTGGACATTGTGCAGGGCATGCAAAGTCCCATTATGATTGCTTTGGCCCCAACTATTGTTGAGAATCTTGCAAATCGTTGCCCCTCCCATCCTTTTGCTCTTACAATCTTACCACCCCCTCTTCCGCAAATGTCCCTGAGCTCCAGGATGGGGAGAGATTAGGCTGGCCTAGTTCTATGTGATTGATATAGAGTCTCTGAAGTTCTGGATTGTGGTTTGTTGATTTTCTTTTGCAGTTTTGCTGCTCCTGCAATTCCCTTCACTCCATTCTGCTGGGCACTGTATGTCACCCGCTGGCCGGAGACAAAAAGCTGTTAAACTGGAGTCTTGTTGTAATAGCACATTCAAGGGTAGATGTAATAAGAGTAGGACCTCACTGAGGAAGGTGTCCATCACCCATTTGCAAAATGATTACTTTTTATCTGCTAGACTATATGCCCTCCCCTTCTGGTGAGATTAGAAAAGAACATCTGTGAACTTAACCAGGTTTCTCATTACTTACTTGCAGACCTTGATGGAGGCCTATTTTTTTTTTTTTTGATTTAGGCATTAAGAGCTATGAACTTACCTCTTAGGACAACTTTCATCGTGTCCCAGAGATTTTGGAAAGTTGTATTTTCATTATCATTCACTTTCAGGAAATCTTCAATTTCCTTTTAATTTCTTCCTGAATCCAGTTTTCATTCAGCATCATAGTCTTAAGTTTCCAGGAGTTAGTGTATTTTCTGTTGTTTGTTGTGTTGTGGATGTCCAGCTTTAGGCCGTGGTGGTCTGGTAGAGCACAGGTTAGAATTTAAACTTTCCTGTATATGTGGAGATTCATTTTGTGGCCCAATATGTGATCTATTTTGGAGAAAGTTCCATGTGGTGCTGAGAAAAATGTGTATTCTTTGGTGCGTGGATGAAAAGTTCGACAGAGATCTGTAAGGTCCATTTCTTTAAGGGTTTGATTAAGTTCCAAAGTGTCTCTTAAGCTTTTAACCTGTTGGTCTATCCCATGTTGAGAGAGTGGTGTTGAAATCCCTAAGAATTATCCTTTGGGGGTTCATTTCTCGCTTTAGACATGGTAGGGTTTTCTTAATGAATGTGGAGGGGCCCGTATTGGGTGCATAAATGTTCAGTATTGTGAAGTCTTCCTGGTGAATTGTACCTGTGACTAAAATGTAGTATACATCTGTGTCTCTCATGATCTTTTTTGGTTTGAAGTCCAGTTTGTCTGAAAGCATAAAGGCTACCCCTGCCTTTTTCCTGGTTCCATATGCTTGCAAAATTTTGGACCAGCCTTTCATTCTTAGGATATGCCTATCTTTTGTGGTGAGATGAGTTTCCTGAAGGCAGCAGAGTGATGGATTGTGGTTTTTAATCCAAGTTTGTAATCTGTGTCTCTTGATCGGTGAGTTAATACCATTGACATTTAATGTTATAATGGAGAAATTCTTTTTAATTCTGGACATGTTTTATGTTTAGTGGATTTTGTAAGCATATTGTGTGACATTTATGTTTCGGTGGTATTATACTTCCCTTCTGTCCTCCTGGATACGCTTGTTTTTTTCTTCAAGTTTGTTTATCATTTCTAGCATTTTTTGAAGGCCTGGTTTGGTAGACATGTATCCCTTCAAGTTGTCTTTGTGCTGGAAAACTTTTCTTTCTCCCTCGATCATGACAGATAGTTTTGTTGGGTATATCAGTCTGAGTTGGCATTTTTTGCTCGTTAAATATTGAAGTACATCTCTCCAAGCTCTTCTTGCTTTTACTGTTTCCATTGAGTAGTCATTTGCTATTTTAATAAGTTTACCTTTAAAAGAGACTTGCTTTTTTTCTCTTGAAGCTCTCTGCACCTTTTCTTTGTCTTGAATGTGGAGTGTTTTGACTATTATTTGCCATGGTGATTTTCTATTTTGGTCATATCTGTTTGGAGTGTGAAATGCCTCTTGCATTTGGATGGGCGTCTCATTCTTCAGTTGAGGGAAGTTTTCATTTATGATAATTTGAAAAATTTCCTCAGGTGTGGTATTTTGGGATTCTTGCTCTGGTATTCCATGAATGCACATGTTAGGCTTCTTCAGGGTGTCCCAGATCTCTTGAATGTTCCTCTCAAGTATCTTTTTGACTTTAACAACCTCTTCCATTGAGCTGGTTAATCCTCCCACTTTGTTTCCAAGATCTGAGATTCTATTTTCTGCTTCGTTAGTTCTGCTGATAAGACTCTCTGTTGAGTTTTGGGTTGAAGATAATTTGTCTTTTAGTTCAATTTTAAACTCTGCCTGAAACTGTTTTAATTGCTCTATGCCTATTTTTATTTCTTGAACTGTTTTTCTGAACTCCTCCAAGTGCCTGTTGTGTTCCTGTTCAAAGTGGTTGATGCGGTTGTTTAACTCCTCTCAGATTTCCTCTTTCATAGTATTAATCATGGTAATGATCATACTATGAAAGTCGTTATCTTGGATCTGGCTTTTTGGTTATTTTCTGTGCATTTGTTCTGCTTGGAATCCATCATTATGGGGTTAATTCTTTCAGTGGGAGATTGGTCTTCTTGGGTTTTGTTTCTCATGGATCTGCACTTTGACTTGGGCATTGTTGTTTTGTTTCTTAGGACCTTTCAGTTACTGTGTGTTTTTGACTGAAATGATTTAGTTGGTGTTATTACACTTGGACAGTTATTACTAGTGCTTTCATTGAATTGGGTATGTTTGTCTTTTGTTATTGTAATTTCCTAGATGAGGCTATTAGGCTCTTAGTACATCAGTTAAGTCAGGTTAAGTAGACCGGGGATGAATATTAGTATGATTTAGTATCTTGGTGATATGAGAGAGTGAGTTTTGTACTCCCTGAAGTTGTATGTTTTTGGGATGGCTATATGGAAAAGTTGATCTATAGCGATTAATATTAGAAAGGAACAGTAAGGTGAAAAAGAGGAGATTTACTTATCTTTGGCCTGGATGTGCAGAATCTCTCCGATGTGATAGGTTGATTGTAGAGGGCTTCAGATGTATGGCCTTTGTCCCTTAGAGTTTTGCTTGAGTTTCCTTTGGACTCTATAGAATTCTAAGTAGCAGTGTGTTTGGTGTAGACCACTTGTGTGGGTCCCCGGAGAGGCAGAGGGGCTGATTTTGGTGGCAGAATTCTTCACCTGGGACCTGGGACTTGGATTAGTGCCCCACCCAAGCTCCAGGGATGGAGGAATGTGAGGAAGTCCTGTCTGGTTGGGCGGACAGGCAGGCGGGAGGACTAAAGGAGTTGGGCCCTGGGGCGTGGCCCAGGCAAAAACCGGAGGCAGCCTGGGTGCAGCTTGGATGAGGCATACCTGGGCGGCTGGGTGAAACTTGCCTGGGATGGCAAATCTGGCGATTTTTAAGAAAGTTAAAGATTGAATCCGATTTGCTAAGACTTTGTTGAGAATGTTTGCATCTGTGTTCATCAGAGAGATTGCCCTATAGTTATCTTTTTTAAGTGTATCTTTACAAGCACCAAGATCCAAGCACCAAGGGATTGACAGCCAAAATAGTGTTCCTATGCTTAAGGGGAACACGGGAAAGGGTTCAGGGAAATGCCGCTGGGTCCTTGTATGTCATTGGAGAGGAGGACACAGAGGACAGTCAGGCATGCACACTAAAGCATTCTCTGGGGATTGGGGGAGGGGAGGCACTGGGGGGTGGTGAGGGAGGGGTGAGGGGAGGGCGACCAGAGGGGTGGGGAGAGGAGGAGGGAGGGAGGGAACTGGTGTACCTATTAAGTTTGTATGAGCGGAGATAATAAAATTTTTTTTTTAAAAAAAAGAAATAAAAAAAAAGAATGTTAAAGATTGAAATGTCATATGACCCTGCTATTATACTTTTGGTAATAACCCTCCATACAGCAAAAATTCACCTGGATAGCACAAGCAGGACCATGTTCATAGCAGCACTCTTTACAATTGCAAACTCATGGAATCAGCCCAAATGTCCAACAGTTGATGAGTAGATAAGCAAAATGTGGTACATTTATACAATGGAATACCACTCAGCCATCAAAAATGATAAATTAATGAAATTTGCCAGGAAATGGATGGAATATAAAAAAATTATATTGAGTCAAGTATCCCAGACACAGAAAATTAAGCGCTGTATTCACGCTCTAATAGGTGGATGCTAGTACCAAACCCACTTAGTGACACACTCAAAGATAAATCTATGTAATACCTACAGTAATTGTGAAGGTTATAAGCAGGGATGGAAGGGGAGGAGGGCCGCCAGAAACAAGGAGAGAGGGGATCATGCTACAGCAGAGAAAATAGGCCATCATCAAGGACTCCAATTAAGTAATGAGACATCTGGTTAAGCTTACAGACTTTCCTTCCTGGTCACTTGTAACTGATAGTGTTTGGTCTCACCAGACAGGGAGGGCAAAGAGTCTGGCAGATAGAAGTTAACCATCCTGCAAATGGGAGACTGACCCCTGCCCCCACCTTGGTCTCCTACTCTTATTCCATCTACCTTTGAATCTACTCTTATGATAAGACTCTATTTTAACCACCTTTTATCTCTGGCTAGGAGGTGATATCCAATATCCATCAGGATGGAGCCAAGGATGGTGCAGGAACTGCAAAACTGGAAGAAAAAACCAACAAACCATAATTCATAATTCAAAGCATCAGAAACCATACATTGATCACTAGGAATCAGGCCAACCTAATCTCTCCCCATTCCAAAGCTCAGGGAAATTTGTGGAATAAGGGGTGGTAAGATTGTAAGAGCCTAAAAATGGGAGGAGAAACGATATGCAAGGTACTCCACACAAGTTAGGGCCGAATAATCAAAATAGGAATTTGCATGACCTGCGCAATGACCAGCATATCATTGACCCCCCCAAAGTCCAGCAGGGATCACAGGCACTAGGATCCTTAGAGGCAAGGGATTTATAGCTTCAATAGTGTTTCTATACTAAAGGGGAACTCAAAAAAGAGCTCTAGGCAATGTTACTGAGTTCTTACACCTCATCAGAGAGGAGGACCCAGAGGAAAGTTTGACATGCGCAGTAAAGGATGGTTTAGGGATGGGGGAGGGACAATCGGAGAAAGGGAGGGAGAGGGGAAAAGAAGGGGAAAAAGGGGAAGGGAGCAGGGAGATCCAAGGAGGAGTGGAGGAATGGAGGGGAATGTGGTACCTTTCAACTTTGTATGAGTGGAAAAAATTTAAAAAAAAACAAAGTACCAGAAAAAGATATGAAAAATATGTTACTTTTGCTTTGTCAAATTATTCTGTATGATCTAATTTCTTAATTCTGTGTATTTGAAGCATTGTAAATTAGGATTATCAGTATAGATCTATACAGAATTAAAGATGGCAAAATGTGTTTCACAAATAAGGTACAGCAACAAAAAAAATGTTCTGTGAATTTTCTTTTTCACCAGGATAATGCCTGGTGATGGTACCATACCATGACATACAATGAGGAGGGCAAATTTTTATTTGCATTTTGTCACATTGAAATCTGAATAAAATCTATTCGCAGATTTTTAAATATTTCACTGAATATTTAAATTCTCTGCTAGCTTTTAGTGCCAGAAATAATGCACACACCTGCATATCTTGGGGTCCTTCTCTAGGAGAACCTCCTGTTGATTCACTAGTTCTCAAATGGCATAAGCAAGTTAAATTTGGGAATTGAAGATATCAGTCTGCAAAGGCTATACTAATTTGTATAGTAACAAAATAATTGTACACCCCTGGATTGGATTTTCCTCAGCATGAAATGGTATTTCCACTATACATATTTACTCAGAAATATTTCAAATTTAGATTTAGTATTTCCTTTTACAGGAATAAGGAAACTTCACTTCTATTTAAACCATGACTTTTTCAAAATTTCTCAGTGATATTTCTTGTTTTTATCTAGTGCAGATTTGCTTTCTATTTTAGTTTGTGAACCTGACACTGTACCTTATGTGCATGCATGTATTTTAGATATTATTTCTATTTTATTTACAACACCCTAGGAGAGCTTAAATATGTCATTTTTCTCTGGTTTGACTTCGTTAAACATCCTTTATATTTTTAGGGAATGAATAAAAACACCTGTATAATAATGTCACATTATTTATTTATAATCTTTTATTATCATAGTATGTATCCATCAGTACAATAAAGAGTAAATAACTTTGATGAATATTCTAGCATTTAACCTTAAATTAGAAAACAGCATTAAAGGTGTTCATTGAAAAGATAGTCAACACGTATTGCCAAAATTTTAAAAAGTTGAAAATTACCATTTTAACTTTAACATATTATTTATTTTATTAGGTCCATTTGTGGAAGTGTGAAATTTGTAGCATTCCTTGTTGAATAAACACAATTTTTCTAGCACTTCTGTTGAATAAACATTATTTCCCCCTATTTTATGGAATGCTATTAACAATAATGTCATTGTATGTTTAGCATTCATTCATATTTTTGCCAATCAGTCCACTCATTCACTATGTACACAACTACTGCAGGTCATGAAAAGCTTAATCATTTGATAGTACCTAAAATATTAAGGTAAAATCTTTTGCAGAGTATTATGACTATTTCTGCATTTTTTGCATGTGTTTGTGGATATGTATACAAGAGAGTGTCCATGACTGTGGAGGCTCAAGGATGATATCGGAATAATTTTTGATTGCTCTACCTCCTCCAAAACTCAGGAGTCAAAATTATAGGCAGATATCATCTCTGCCCGGTGTTTTTTATGTGTGCTCTGGGGAACCAAACTTGCGAGGCAAAGAGTTTATTTAGTCTCAAGCCATCTCTCCAGCCCAAATTACTACATATTATACTAGTAACATTCAAAGCTTTAGAGATTTTAAAATGATCCTTGGTATACCTATCTCCAGATAGAACAACATTAAACATAGAGTATTTTTATCTGCGAGATGTTATTTTATATCCTTGAATGGTTTCTATTTCCATTGTTATATTTTATCTACAATATGTTATCTTTTGTCCTTCAATGTTTTCTATTTCCATTTTGTATATTTCATTCTTTGCTCACTAGCATTTTGAGGTAATGAAATGATTTCTACCTTTAAACTAGAAGCTAATTTGTTTTTCTTAGAAAAGTTCACAAAATATGACATTTTCTTCCATTACAATTTCATTTTTTTTCAGTCTGGGAAGATTTATTTTCATTTACACCTTAACTTTTTAATCATGTCTACATAGTCAATCTTTTTAACACATCAATTTTGCAAACACATCAATTTCACCATTTAATTCTGGTTTTAGAGCAATAACATTTTTACTATTTCATAGGTAATCATTTACCAATAGCAAAACAATCAATATTTAATGGTAATAATAATAGAAAAGTAATAAAAATAATTATTGTAATTACTTTATTATTATTACAATTTCACTTCTATACACCAAGAGAAGACAAATGGACTTACCGTTTTCTCTGTGCTGGCTCTCAATCAACATTGTTCTTTGCCATCGGTGAGGAGCCTTTCTGGGTGTTGGCTTCAGGTTGTGTTTATGACATTCACTCATCTCTGGACAAAAGGATTCAAACTCAATCTAAGCCTTGGGCTTACTGCCATCTGAAGTATGTATTTTTAAAATTCAACTAACTTCTGTTAGCAAAATATTATATACTTGTAAGATAAGCTGATTCATAATGTATAATGTAATCTAATACTAAAATGAAGAAGCTTTACATAATGGAAGACACAGGGGCACAAGTAGCTATGCAGATATTCACACCATAGATTCAAATTTAATAATTTGTAAAGCAGAAATCATTTAAAATTTGTGTCCCACCTTCCTAACTTGAACTTGTAGAAGAGGAAGGAAAACAAAAAAGATACCAATATAATATGTTGGAGAGGTTATGAAAATGAAATGAAATGTGCAAATTTATTTATCATCAGTAATATCAAATATATACAGACACTTAGCGAATGCTTGTGTGCCAAATTTCCTGTACTTTAAAGAACATACAAAGACTACGTAGAACCAAGGGTTTCAGAATAAATACTGAAAGACTCTTGCCTCAACTAAACACATAAAAGTCATTTTACTTCATTGTTGAAATTTCAATCACTTGTAGATTTAATTCTTTTGTAAATGACAAGAGAATATAAATCATCTTTCATACTTAAATAGTATTAAACATTGCTTCATTATATATCTTATACAATTCAATTGTTAACTTGAAAAAGATTACAGGTTGATATTTTGTGTATGAAAATAATTTTACTCATATGACATACTATTGGCCATTAGTAATTTATAACTCTTTTAGGATAAGAAGCACTCTCAAATGATATGTAGCTTGCTATGTGTATTTTAAACCTCCACTAAGGTAAATGTGTCGTGTTTCATTTCTTTTTTGGTGGAAAAGGGAGCAAACATGTTTAGAAGTTATAGATTACCCCAATCGAAATTAGAAAGTTGTAAAAGTTTCATTAAAATTCAGCACTGCTCAGCCCAAACACTTATGACATATTACTATTTCTAGTGACACGATACTGAGAATGAATTTGCAATAGATAGTGAAAGAAAGGGGGAAAAATCTTTACTAGCTTTCAACATCTTTGTTTGAAAGTGTACCCTAACAACAATGGAACAGAAAAGAAAGATACAAGCTGCTCCACTAAGTCTTGTGTGCTTGAGTACATCCTGGTCATCTTCACAGGAGAAGGAACACAAGCACGTGATTCCGACATACCTGAGCTGTGTTGCCGTCTCCGATTACAAATGAATGCTGTCATCATGTAGTGACTGTCCCAAGGCCAGGCAAACAAATTTGAGTTCTGTACTTCACAATGGATTCCTGAAGATGTAGAATTGAGTATATGGTTTTTTCCTGATTTCTTTGTGGTGAGATGGAATGTTTTGATTGGACAAATAAAATTCAGAAAATTCCCCTCTGATGAGTAGCTTAAAATGACAAAAGAATGGAAAATACGACTCACATAAAAGTCTCAAAATAGGGGACGCGTACGCGAGATCCAGCCGGGCTCTTACCGCGCGCTCTAGGACCCCCAGGTCAGCCCACAGGGACCCGGCTCCGACTCTCGCCATCCAGCCGGAGCCGCGCGGGGGCCGAGGGACGAGGAGGACCTCCCCCTGCGCCCGGGCCCGCCCCAGCTGCCCTCCGGTTAAATAGCTCCAGGCCGACGCGCACATCATCCCTTTTCACCCCACCCCGCTCCGCCAGTCAGGACACGATAGCGGTCCACCCGGGCCTCACCCCACGCCCTAGGTGAGTCCCCGTTCGGGCCCCGCCCACCAGTACCCCAGGACAAATAATTCAGTTTAGTGAAATTGAGAGATCTTAAGAGTTAAAATGACAATGCCAAAGTCAAAGTGCAAATCCATGAGAAGCAACACTCAAGTAAACAAATTTCCCACTGAAGAAATTAATCCCATAATGTTAGATTCCAACAAGAACAAACCCGCGGAAAAAGGCCAAGAAAGCCTGACCCAGGATAACGACTTTCAAAATATGATCATTACCATGTTCAATACTATGAAAGAGGAAATCCGGGAGGAATTACATAATCGAATCAATCGCTTTGAAGAGGAACACAACAGACATCTGGAGGAGTTGAGAAAAACAGTGCAAGAAACAAAAAGTGGCATAGAGCAGTTAAAACAAACTCAAGCAGAGTTTAAAACTGAGCTAAAAGACAAGTTATCTTCAACCCAGAACGCCACAGAGAGTCTTATCAACAGAACTAATGAAGCAGAAAACAGAATTTCAGACCTTGAAGATAAAGTGGGAGTACTAACCAGCTCAATGGAAGAGGTTGTTAAAGCCAAAAAGATACTTGAGAGAAATATCCAAGAGATATGGGACACCCTGAAGAAGCCTAACATGCGTATTCATGGAATACCAGAGCAAGAATCTCAAAATACCACCCCTGAGGAAATTTTTCAAACGATCATCAAGGAAAACTTTCCTCATCTAAAAAAAGAGAGGCCCATCCATATACAAGAGGCATTCCGCACCCCAAACAGATACGACCAAAATAGAAGCACACCGCGGCAAATAATAATTAAAATACTCCACATTCAAGATAAAGAACTGGTGCTGAGAGCTTCAAGGGAGAAAAAACAAGTCACTTTTAAAGGCAAACCTATTAAAATAACAAATGACTTCTCAGTCGAAACAGTAAAAGCAAGAAGAGCTTGGAGAGACATACTTCAAGTATTGAATGAGCAAAAATGTCAACCCAGGCTGATTTACCCTGCAAAACTATCAGTCATGATCGAGGGAGAAAGAAAAATTTTCCAGCACAAGGACAACTTTAAGGGATACATGGCCACCAAACCAGGCCTTCAAAAACTGCTAGAAATGATACTCAAGCGTGAAGAAAAAAACAGGCATATCCAGGAGAACAGAAGGCAAATATAACACCATTAAAAGCGAAGCAATATACTTATAAAAGCTACTAAACATAATAAATGTCTGGAATTAACAATAGTTTCTCCATTATAACTCTAAATGTTAATGGACTTAATTCACCCATCAAGAGACACAGATTACAAACTTGGATTAAAAATCACAATCCATCAATCTGTTGCCTGCAGGAAACCCATCTCACCACAAAAGATAGGCACGCTCTAAAAATAAAAGACTGGTCAACAATTCTACAAGCAAATGGAAGCAGAAAACAGGCAGGGGTAGCCATTATGCTATCAGACAAAGTGGATTTCAAACCAAAAAAAATTATAAGAGACACGGATGGATACTACATTTTAGTCACAGGTACAATTCACCAGGAAGATTTCACAATACTGAACATATATGCACCCAATACGGGCCCCTCCACATTCATTAAGAAAACCCTACAGCGTCTAAAGCATGAAATCAACCCCCAAACGATAATTCTTGGGGACTTCAACACCGCCCTCTCTACATGGGATAGATCAACAGGTCAAAAGCTTAACAGAGACACTTTGGAACTTAATCAAACCCTGAAAGAAATGGACCTCACAGATCTCTATCGAACTTTTCACCCACGCACCAAAGAATACACATTTTTCTCAGCAGCACACGGAACTTTCTCCAAAATAGATCACATACTGGGCCACAAAATGAATCTACACATATACAAGAAAGTTGAAATTCTAACCTGTGCCCTATCAGACCACCACGGCCTAAGGCTGGACATCCACAACACATCAAACAAGAGAAAATACACTAACTCCTAGAAACTTAACACTATGATGCTGAAAGAGAACTGGATTCAGGAAGAAATTAAAAAGGAAATTCAAGATTTCCTGAAAGAGAATGATAACGAAAATACAACTTACCAAAATCTCTGGGACACAATGAAAGCTGTTCTAAGAGGTAAGTTCATAGCTCTTAATGCCCACGTCAAAAAAATGGAAACATCAGAAATAAACAACTTAACAATGCAGCTTAAAGCTTTAGAGAAACTAGAGCAATCTGATCCCAAAAGCAGTAGAAGAGAAGAGATTAGCAAAATAAGGGGAGAAATATCTGAAATGGAGACTAAGAAAACGATAGAAAAAATCAACCAATCAAAAAGCTGGTTCTTTGAAAAAATCAACAAGATTGATACAACCCTAGCTAAACTAACCAAAAGCAAGAGAGAGAAAACCCAAATTAACAAAATTAGAAATGAACATGGAGTTATCACTACTGATACCCAAGAAATCCAGAGAATTATAACATCATATTTCAAAAACTTATACTCTGTGAAGTTTGACAACACAAAAGAGATGGATGAATTTCTAAGTAAACACAACTTACCTAAATTGAATCAGGAAGTTGTGAATTATTTAAATAGTCCTATAACATATAAGGAAATTGAGGAGGTAATCTCGAATCTTCCCACCAAAAAATGTCCTGGACCAGATGGATTCAGCACAGAGTTCTACCAGACATTTAAGGAGTTAATAACACCAATACTCCTTAAACTGTTCCATCAAATAGCAAAGGAAGGAACACTACCAAATTCCTTCTATGAAGCTAATATCGTTTTAATCCCAAAACCTAATAAAGATTCACTTAAAAAAGAAAACTATAGGCCGATCTCCCTGATGAACACAGACGCAAAGATTCTCAACAAAGTCTTAGCAAATCAGATTCAAAAACATATTAAAAAGATCATTCATGGGGACCAAGTAGGCTTCATCCCCGGCACACAAGGTTGGTTCAACATACGCAAATCAATAAATGTAATTCATCATGTAAACCAGTCCAAAGTCCAAGACCACATGATACTCTCGATAGATGCAGAAAAAGCTTTTGACAAGATCCAACAGACTTTTATGATCAAAACGCTAGAGACAGTAGGAATGGAAGAAACCTTTATCAATATAATAAAAGCTGTATACAACAAGCCCACAGCAAGGATTACGCTCAATGGGGAACAATTGGAAGCATTCCCACTTCGATCAGGAACTAGACAAGGCTGTCCACTCTCACCACTTCTATTCAATATTGTACTTGAAGTCTTAGCTGAAGCCATAAGACAAGAAAGGGACATAAGAGGGATTCAAATCGGCAAGGAAGAAGTCAAGCTATCCCTATTTGCAGATGACATGATCTTATACCTGAGTGATCCCAAAAACTCCACCAGGAAGCTCCTGGAACTAATTGAGAAGTTCAGCAGGGTGGCAGGATACAAAATAAATGTGCAAAAATCAGAGGCCTTCCTATATGCCCAGAATGAAAGAAGTGAAAAAGCCTTGAGAGAAACAATACCATTTACTATAGCCCCTAAAAAAATGAAATGCCTTGGTATAAACCTAACTAAGGAGGTAAAAGACCTTTACAATGAAAACTTTAAAACCCTAAAGAAAGAAATTGCAGAAGACACCAGAAGGTGGAAAGACCTCCCTTGTTCCTGGATTGGCAGAATCAACATTGTAAAAATGACCATCCTACCAAAGGCAATATACAGATTCAATGCTATACCAATCAAAATCCCAAAGCAATTCTTCAAAGAAGTTGACCAAATAATCTCAAAGTTCATATGGAGACACAAAAGACCCAGGATAGCAAAAACAATCCTGAGTAACAAAAACACAGCTGGAGGTATTACCATACCAAACCTAAGTCTATACTACAAATCCATAGTTATAAAGACAGCCTGGTACTGGCTCCAAAATAGACACACAGATCAATGGATAAGGATTGAAGACCCAGATATAAGCCCACAAAGTTACAGCCATTTGGTCTTTGACAAAGGGGCCCAAAGAATCCAATGGAAAAAGAACAGCATCTTCAACAAATGGTGCTGGCAAAACTGGATCTCCACATGCAGAAGATTAAAGCTGGACCCGTACTTGTCACCATGTACAAGACTTAATTCCAAATGGATCAAGGACCTTGATATCAGGCCAGAGACTTTAAAAACCATAGTTGAAAGGATAGGGAACTCCCTCGAGCTGATTGGGCTAGGCCAACACTTCCTAAACAGACATCCAATGGCACAGTCACTGCTACCAACTCTCAACAGTTGGGATCTTGTGAAATTAAAGAGTTTCTGTTCAGATAAAGAGATTGTCACACGAGCTCAAAGGCAACCCACAGAATGGGAGAAAATCTTCACTAACCACATATCTGACAGAGCTCTACTGTCCAGAGTACACAAAGAACTTAGAAAATTAAACTCCAAGGAAAACACTGGCCCAATTAAAACATGGGCCCTGGAACTTCAAAGAAACTTTACCAGGGATGAAATTAAAATGTCTAACAATTATCTTAAAAAATGCTCCACTTCCTTCGCCATCAGGGAAATGCAAATCAAAACTTCCCTGAGATATCATCTCACCCTGGTCAGGATGGCAAAAATCCACAATACAAACAACGACAAATGCTGGAGAGGATGTGGAGAGAGGGGAACTCTCCTACATTGTTGGTGGGAATGCAGGCTCATACAGCCACTCTGGCGAGCCGTCTGGAGATTCTTAAAGAAATTAAAGATTGAAATGCCATATGACCCTGCTATCCCACTTTTGGGAATAACCCCCATGCAGCAGAGGTTCGCCTCGATAGCACAAGCTCGACCATGTTCATAGCAGCACTGTTTACAATAGCAAAGTCATGGAATCAACCTAAATGTCCAACAGTTGACGAGTGGATAAGGAAACTATGGTACATCTATACATTGGAGTACTACTCAGCCATCAAAAATGATGAATTACTGGAATTTGCCGGGAAATGGATGTCATTAGAAAGAATTATATTAAGTGAAGTATCCCAAATCCAGAAAATTAAGCGCCGTATGTACTCCCTAATAGGTGGCTCCTAGTACCAAACTCACCCAGCCCACATTGAGACACTCAAAAGTAAACCTATGAAACACAGTAATTGCAAGGATTATGAACAAGAGAGATGGGTTAGGAGGGCCACACCAGAAACAAGGAGAGAGGAGACCATGTTACAGCAGAGAAAATAGGCCTCCATCAAGGTCTGCAAGGGGTGACATTCAGTGCCCAGCAGAATGGAGTGAAGGGAATTGCAGGAGCAGCAAAACTGCAAAAGAAAATCAACAAACCATGATCCAGAACTTCAGAGACTATATCAATCACATAGAACTAGGACAGCCTAATCTCTCCCCATCCTGGAGCTCAGGGATATTTGCGGAAGAGGGGGCGGTAAGATTGTAAGAGCAAAAGGATGGGAGGAGCAACGATTTGCAAGATTCTCAACAATAGTTGGGGCCAAAGCAATCGTAATGGGACTTTGCATGCCCTGCGCAATGTCCAGCGCACTGTTGCCCTCATAAAGTCTAGCATCTGTTAAGGGCACCGAGATCCCTGGAGGCAAGGGATTGACAGCCATAGTAGTGATCTTATGCTTAAGGGGAACAAGAGAAAGGGCTTATGGAAATGCCACTGGGTCCTTATATGTCATCGGAGAGGAGGACCCAATGGAAAGTTAGGCGTATACAATAAAGGACTCTCTGGGAATTGGGGGGGAGGCACTGGGGGAAGGGGAGGGGGAGGAGGGGGGAGGGAGGGAACTGTTAAAAATTTTAAAATGTATAATTAAATTTTTAATAAAAAAAAAGTCTCAAAATACCATGAAAATACAATAGGCATTTTAAATTCACTTACATTGAGATGTTCAATAAAAGAATTGGATATCACTGATATAGAATTATACAGAGCATGTAATTTTCTGTTTATATTTATTCGGTTCTGAATGATTTCTTCATAATGTAAACTCATATTAGAAAAATGAATTTTGTTGCATGTGTTTCTTAGCATATGTCATCATCAATAAAACGCTATCATCATTGACAATTCTATATATGTTTATATTGTAAAATCTCAATTTTAGTCAATGTTTTCCCCAAAGAAGATATTTAGTACATATGCACAGTATTTATATTTTAAAAGTGAAAGCCATTCATATTTGATTATGATAATTAGATGAAACAGCTATTACTTGTTTCTTCTTGAATGGACATTTGTGTATTCCAGAAAGAAAGGTATCGCAGAAGATTGGAAAGTTGTGAGAGAATTCCCACTGAAATTCCAGCCTTTCAATCCCCAAAGGCAAGCGTTTTCCTTCTTGTTTTGCTTAGAGACAAGATTTTTTTTTAAATTTCAGCAATATCATAGCTTCTGTTTCTTTATTGATTCTGTCCTGATTACATCATGGGACCGAGAAAAAATAGACCAAAGATGTGACCAGCACCCCTTGCCTTCTGCAACTGTTCTCAGACATGTAAGATGGGGGTCCGCGGGGGGCAAAGCTGCAGGGCAGCGCCACTTCCAACGCAAAGGTGGCTTCAGGCTCTGGGGCGCCTGCTCTGCGGCCTCTGCCTTTGTCCCAGGTTTACCGTCTGGCTAGGATGGGGGAGGCCTGAGCGGAAGTGGCCATGGCCAGAAAGGTCGAGCTGAACTGGTCGCGCCTGAGCGCATCCACCCAGAGGCTAGAGTTGCAGCTGGAGGCGCGCGGGGAGGAGTGGCGCGGCTGGCCGGAGGCGCTGCTGGGGCTACCGCGGCCCCATAACTGCTGGCCTAGTTGCCATGGGCCCGGGATGCGGCTTTCCGCGCCTCCAGCTCCTGGACGTGCGTGCGTGCGTGCGTGGCAACACACTCATGGCGCTGCGCCCCAAGCTGCTGGCGCTCAGCGGCCTGCGCACGCTGCTGGCCCAGAATGACAGGCTGGGCGGGCAGGGCTCACTGCCCAAGGGCCTGGCCCAGTCGCCTCTGTGCCGCAGCCCCCAGGTGCTCAACCTCAGCGGTGCATGCTTCCAGGAGGTGCCCCCTCTCTGCTGGAGCTGCCCGCGCTGCCCACCCTCAGCCTGGGCGGCAACCAGCTGCAGAGCATCCTGGCCTAGATTGAGAACTTGCAGAGTTTAGAGTGTTTATACCTTGGAGGAAACTTCATTATAGAAATTCCCACCAGAATTAGCAAATCTGCCTTCACTGAATTACTTGGTATTATGTGACACAGGAGATCCAAAGCGTGCCTCCTCTGCTTTCACAGTTGCATTCACTTCAATTCCTCAGTCTCCACAATAACTTACTTATGTATCTGCCTCGAGAGATCCTCAACGTTACTCATCTGGAAGAGTTGAGTTACGAGGAAATCCATTGGTTGTGCGTTTTATCAGAGATTTAACATGTGACCCTTCAACTCTCCTGAAATTAGTTGCACGGACCATTAAGTTCCGAAATATTTCTTACACTCCATAGGATCTTCCTGAGAATCTTCTTAGATACTTGAGTTCAGCCAGCAATTGTCCAAACCCAAAGTGTGGAGGAGTCTACTTTGACTGCTGTGTCAGGCAAATTAAGTTTGTGGACTTCTGTGGGAAGTATCGCCTCTCACTCATGCATTACCTGTGTTCTCCAGAATGCCACCCCCCCCCCGCAGCTCTGCCTCACACAGCTCCATGTCCCAGAGTGAGTCTGACTCAGAAGATGAAGCCAGTGTTGCTGCACACAGAATGCAAAAAGTTCTTGGCTGAGCAGCAGTGGGTGTGGTGGAATACCAAACCACTGAGCAGAGGTGATTAAAAGCAAAGACAAAGCTTGATGTTGATTAGAAACCTTCCTAATTGCATCTTGAATATCCATGGAAAAGTTGGGGATGATGTTTTTAAAAAATGTGTGTTTTATCCACCCATTCAGCAAAAATAAGTCTCTTCAAATATTTCACGTTTAGACTTTTCAAATATAGTTTGGCTAATTGTCCATAATTTTTAGCAAATTGGTGATTCTGAAGAGTAGTAGCCTAACCTGGGGCAGTTGAAATGAAGAAAGTAAGAAGTTATCAAATCTCTGACAATTACCAGAGTTGAACACTATTATTACCACAAATAGCATGAATCCCTTCCTTTTATTACCCCGTGTGTAGATTGCAAACCTATTGATGTGAGCTCACAAGTGATTAAATGGGACTTCTGACCAACTAAAGGTGGCTTGTGAGTGGGTTGTTTAAACTTTTCAACTTGTCTTTGTTATGTGTAATTGTTATCCACCTCATACAATGTAGCAATGATTTGTAATAGACCCTTAATCCTAGCAAGGATATGGAAGCTGACCCAAGAAACACTTTCAGAGCAATGCAGCCTGAGAGACTATGCAAAACACTTTAAAAGCATGTTATCAGAACCTGGCAAAAAACTAAACAAATAGCAGCTGCACCCAAGGCCATCTTAATTTCTTTTTGTTTTGTTTTGTTTTTGTTTACCTGTGCAATGGTACCTTATAAGCAAATTGCTTTTACAATCATTGAGAGGGTACAGCTATGATCCATCTTTTTGTCATGAAGTAGAAAAATAGTTGACACAAATCTAGTAAAGCTACTTACATCTTGCACTAAGTGAGGGAAAATGGATGTGTAGTCCAAGCACTTGGGAGATAAAGGCAGGAAAATCAGGGCTTAAAGTTAGTCTAGGCCACATGAACTTGAAGTAATCTGGGCTGAATATGACAGACTGTCTCTGGGGAGAGGGGGAAAAAGGGGAGGAAGCTTAGACTTTTTTTTAAATTTATTATTATTATTATTATTATTATTTATTCAACTGTGCGCATGTGCGTGTGTGTGTGCGCGCGTGTCTGTGTCTGTGTCTGTGTATGTGTAGAACCACGGACGAATTCGCGAACCACCATGGACGCCTTCACGTCCTTCTGCCCTGGTATTCACAGGCTCCGCCCTACCAGGACCAGAAGTGCAGGCCGCCCCCGCTTCTGCCTGGCGTCTATATGTGGGATCTGGGATCCAAACTCAGAACCTTCCGCCCGCAAGGCGGAGGCTTAACCCCTGAGCCACCTCTCCAGCCCAACTTAGACATTTTTAACTGTCAATTATGTCTCCTTTGCTTGTACTCTTTGCTATACTATAGCTTTGTCTACAATTAAAAGAAAAACTAAAGATAAAAGAAGCAGGAAGCAGAGGCCATTATGCTCATTCACAGTAGAATAGTTCTAAAGCATCTTTAACCATGGAGCACTTTGAAAATAGTCTTGATAAAACAGAAATCCTTAAGATGTAAGAGAAAGAGATTTAAATAAATTTTTTCCATCAGAAGTTACCAAATTTTCGTTAACTAATTGAATATACAAGAAAATTGAATAAAATTAAAACATGTTAGTATTAGAAAGATATAATGCTACTTAATTTAGATAACCAACCTTCAGGAACATGTAAATAATGTTAGATGTATAGGGTTAGATTGCATTAGAATATTAGGTGACTTCTTAAAGGGCACACTTTCTTAAAAGCCAATTGTATTATAATATTTGTGTATATTAGGTTTCTTTCATATGTATTGTTTTTTATTTTAGAAAAAGTAGAGTTTAGGGTCATTCAGGGTTTGTGTTTATATGTGTGTTAACCCATGAAACATAAGAGTTTCATGACTGCAGTTGTGAAAGCCCGCTAGAGTGAATCCCCTTATTTTCACCTTGAAATACTTAGTAGGATTATTTTTTCTTTTTGATTTAGAAATTTTTTGTTGATAAAAGTGATGTGTCTACTGCTTAACATGAGTATTACATTGTATTAAGGATAGAAGTAATTCAAAGTCCTTGCTTACTTCTTCAAGCAAGCGATAAGCTGCGGACTATAGGTTATGTAGAGTAAAGCTGACTTTAGGTAGTGCTGAAGTGGAAAGCCTAAAATACTTTGTAGCTAAGTGACAGTTCGGTTATGTAAAATGGAAAATGCTCTTGATAGGACTAAGTTTTTCTGATTTAAATGGTTCTGCTTCTTGATTATTACCTTGACCTAAGTAATAACTTGAGTAAGTAGGCATGTAAATGGAGCATTTATCCATATAACCTTGTCAGCCTTCTAGAAAGAAGATGTGTATAATCTAAAGATAGACAATTTCTAGCCTTTGCCACAGACATGTATATGATGGTGTTCTTTTAACGAAATGTTTATTTGTTGTGGTTCTTTACCTCTGTAGTTCAAACCGAATCTATGATCTGTGTGCAACTATCTTTGAAGTTTTTTTTTAGTGTGTTTGATTGGGGGGAGGGTCCTGTATTGCTGGGATGGAGCCCGGGCCTTGTGCATGTTAGACATGCCTTCTACCTGCTGAGCCACAATCCAGCCCTGTCACTGATAACTTTTAATGAGTTCTGCATTTTAGCTATTTTACCTTTCTCTTTAATTCGACCTTGTCTTTTCCAAGAGCTGCCAATGAATTCTAGAGTTTCATGCTTTTTCTTTTTTCATGATGGAAGATTATAGAAATTACTCAGAGAAAAAAGACAAAGGAATCTCGATCAACTTCCAAATTCAGATAGCAGATGATGTGTTTAAAATGGTAGTTGACCCCTTCCCTCCACTCCACCACCCGGGATGCGCGCGGTCCAGCCGGACCTCACCGCTCGACCTAGGTAACTCGGTCCCCACCCACCCCCAGAACCCCAGGCCGCCCAAGGGACCCAGCTCCTCCCACCATCCAGCCGGAGCCACGCGCGCAGGGCCTAGTAGGGGGAGAGGGCACCCCCTCTGTGCCAGGGCCCCGCCCTCAGGTCCCCCAGGTTTAAATAGTGCCCCGCCGACGCTCCATCCTTGCTTCCCCCACTTCGCCGCCTGGGACGCGCGGGGTCCAGCCTGGACCATCTTGACCTAGGTAAGCTCCGTCTCCGCCCACCCCCAAAACCCAGGCCAAATAATTCAGTTTAGTGAAAAATGCACAGAAATTGAAAGAAGATCTTAAGTGTTAAAACGACAATGCCAAAGTCAAAGTGCAAATCCATGAGAAACAACACTCAAGTCAACAAATTTCCCACTGAAGGAATTAATCCCATAATGTTAGACTCCAACCAGAACAAACCCATGGAAAATGGCCAAGAAAGCCTGACCCAGGACAACGACCTTCAAAATATGATCATTACCATGTTCAATACTATGAAAGAGGAAATCCAGGAGGAATTACATAATCGAATCAATCGCTTTGAAGAGGAAAACAACAGACACTTGGAGGAGTTGAGAAAAACAGTGCAAGAAACAAAAACTGGCATAGAGCAGTTAAAGCAGACTCAAGCAGAGTTTAAAACTGAGCTAAAAGACAAGTTATCTTCAACCCAAAACTCCACAGAGAGTCTTATCAGCAGAATTAACCAAGCAGAAAACAGAATTTCAGATCTTGAAGATAAAGTAGGAGTATTAACCAGCTCAATGGAAGAGGTTGTTAAAGCCAAAAAGATACTTGAGAGAAATATTCAGGAAATATGGGACACCCTGAAGAAACCTAACATGCGTATTCATGGAATACCAGAGCAAGAATCTCAAAATGTCGCCCCTGAGGATATTTTTCAAATGATCATCAAGGAAAACTTTCCTCATCTAAAAAAAGAGAGGCCCGAGACGCCTGTAGACCGGAACCCTGTCCGCAGGGTCGGTGCCATGTCCGCTGTGGCGGAGCCCGATGGCTGCACGTAGCCAGCTGGGCGCTATAGCCGAGTGGACTCGCGCTGAGAGCTCTGGTGCTGTGGAGGAGATTCTAGACCCGGAGAACAAGCGGATGACTGACAGCTTGTCCTCCAAGGTTACCAGGCTCAAATCGCTGGCCCTGGACATTGATAAGGACACAGAAGACCAGAACCAGTACCTGGAGGGCATGGACTCGGATTTCGCAAGCGTGACTAGCCTTCTCACAGGGAGCGTGAAGCGATTTTCTATGATGGCACGTTCTGGGCGAGACAACAGGAAACTTCTATGTGGTATGGCCATGGGCTTGATTGTGGCCTTCTTCATCCTCTCCTACCTCTTGTCAAAAGCAAGGACGTGAGCCAGTAGGAACCAGGGGCAGCCAGGCTCTTCCTCACGTGGTATCCTTGGCTCCAGATGATTTGACTACAAAAGGATTTTTTGAAATTGTTATCATGGGTCAGACACCTTCCTGTGTGGGAAGGGTTGCAGCTTGCCTCCGATCCACGACGAGCTTGTCCCATGTATGAAAGGGGAACAAAGGTGTAGCTGCCTCATCTCACTCCCTGACTCGAACCACCCTGGAACAGTCAGGGACACATAATGTCAGGATAAACCAGCTCCGAGAAGAACAGATATCTGTGAGTCCTGAATGTGCCCTCTTTGGTTGCCAGCCCTTAGTAACCAATATGTTAAGACTCTTCAGTCCTACCCTGTCCTTTCTATTCCTGGATGAAACTGTGTATGTGCTCTGAAGAGCCTGCAGCTGACTCCAGAAGGAGCTCTGGTTTTGGATTTCATGTGATCCTTCTTCCTGAGGGTCCTTGGGCCAGATGCAATAGTAATTCCTCAGCTGAGGCTGCTGTGCAGGCCAACAATCTCCATTTTAACACCTGTATCCTCTAGTTCCTGGCTGAAGCCAGGCCCCAGGCAAAGGCACTGTTGTGGATGAAGGAATGGATTGCAACCCTGACTGGAGGTAATGGGCTAGAATCATATTGAAGCCATTGTGTTTAGAAACAGAGACACATATCCTTGGGTTTGAGACACCCCCCCTCCAATGCAGTGCCAAAGACATATCCATCCTCAGAAGAGTAGGGTGGTCTTCCCCCCTGGAGACTGTTTTGCAGCAGGAATTTTTGGCCCTATACCTGCACCCTCCTTGGCTTTGCCTGACCAGTCTGCCCTTAGTGAGAGGAAATTCTGAGTCACTTCATTGACCAGTCCCTTGTTCACATGACCTGAAATGTAGGACAGATAGGACCAGGAGCTTTTAAGGGCCCAATGCTTTTGTCTTTATAAAATGTCTTTAATAAACGAACCGAACAGTTTCATGCCCTTTTCTGGCTTTATCAAAAAAATAAATAAATAAATTAAGTAAAATAAAAAAAGAGAGGCCCATCCATATACAAGAGGCATTCCGCACCCCAAACAGATATGACCAAAACAGAAGCTCGCCACGGCAAATAATAGTTAAAACACTCCACATTCAAGATAAAGAAGTGGTGCTGAAAGCTTCAAGGGAGAAAAAACAAGTCACTTTTAAAGGTAAACCTATTAAAATAACAAATGACTTCTCAGTCGAAAGAGTAAAAGCAAGAAGAGTTGGAGAGATATACTTCAAGTATTGAATGAGCAAAAATGTCAACCCAGGCTGATTTACCCTGCAAAACTATCCGTCATGATCGAGGGAGAAAGAAAAATCTTCCAGCACAAACACAATTTGAAGGGATACATGGCCACCAAACCAGGCCTTCAAAAAGTGCTAGAAATTATACTCAAGCTTGAAGAAAAAAACAGGCATATCCAGGAGAACAGAAGGCAAGTATAACACCATTAAATGTGAAGCAATATACTTATAAAAAGTACTAAACATAATAAAGTCTGGAATTAAAAATAGTTTCTTCATTATAACACTAAATGTTAATGGAATTAACACACCGATCAAGAGACACAGATTACAAACTTGGATTAAAAATCACAATCATCAATCTACTGCTTGCAGGAAACCCATCTCACCAAAAAAGATAGGCATGCCCTGAAAACAAAAGGCTGGTCAACAATTCTACAAGCAAATGGAAGCAGAAAATAAGCAGGGGTAGCCATTATGATATCAGACAAAGTGGACTTCAAACCAAAGAAAATTATAAGAGACACAGATGGATACTACATTTTAGTCACAGGTACAATTCACTAAGACTTCACAATACTGAACATATATGCACCCAATACAGGCCCCTCCACATTCATTAAGAAAACCCTACAGTGTCTGAAGCAAGAAATGAACCCCCAAACGATAATTCTTGGGGATTTCAACACCGCCCTCTCAACATGGGATAGATCAATAGGTCAAAAGCTTAACAGAGACACTTTGGACCTTAATCAAACCCTTAAAGAAATGGACCTTACAGATCTCTATCGAACTTTTCACCCACACACCAAAGAATACACATTTTTCTCAGCAGCACACGGAACTTTCTCCAAAATAGATCACATACTGGGCCACAAAACAAATCTACACATGTACAAAAAAGTTGAAATACTAACCTGTGCCCTGTCAGACCACCATGGCCTAAAGCTGGACATCCACAACAAAACAAACGACAGAAAATACGTTAACTCCTGGAAACTTAACACTATAATGCTGAATGAGAACTGGATTGAGGAAGAAATTGAAAAGGAAATTCAAGATTTCCTGAAAGTGAATGATAATGAAAATACAACTTACCAAAATGTCTGGGACACAATGAAAGCTGTCTTAAGAGGTAAGTTCATACTCTTAATGCCTACATCAAAAAAAATGGAAACATCAGAAATAAACAACTTAGCAATGCAGCTTAAAGCTTTAGAGAAACTAGAGCAATCTGATCCCAAAAGTAGTAGAAGAGAGGAGATTAGCAAAATAAGGGGAGATATATCTGAAATCAAGATTAAGAAAACGATAGAAAAAATCAACCAGTCAAAAAGCTGGTTCTTTGAAAAAATCAATAACATTGATACACCCCTAGCTAAATTAACCAAAAGCAAGAGAGAGAAAACCCAAATTAACAAAATTAGAAATGAACATGGAGTTATCACTACTGATACACAAGAAATCCAGAGAATTATAACATCATATTTCAAAAACTTATACTCTGTGAAGTTTGACAACACAAAAGAGATGGATGATTTTGTAAGTAAACACAACCTACCTAAATTGAAACAGGAAGTTGTGAATTATTTAAATAGTCCTATAACATATAAGGAAATTGAAGAAGTAATCTCAAATCTTTCCACCAAAAAATGTCCTGGACCAAATGGATTCAGCACAGAGTTCTACCAGACATTTAAGGAGTTAATAATACCAATACTCCTTAAACTGTTCCATCAAATAGCAAAGGAAGGAACACTATCAAATTCCTTCTATGAAGTTAATATCGTTTCAATCCCAAAACCTAATAAAGATTCACTTAAAAAAGAAAACTATAAGCCGATCTCTCTGATGATCACAGACGCAATGATTCTCAACAATGTCTTAGCAAATCAGATTCAAAAACATATTAAAAAGATCATTCACGGGGATCAAGTAGGCTTCATCCCCGGCACACAAGGTTGGTTCAACATACGCAAATCAACAAATGTAATTCATCATGTAAACCAGTCCAAAGTCCAAGACCACATGATACTCTCGATAGATGCAGAAAAAGCTTTTGACAAGATCCAATAGCCTTTTATGATCAATACGCTAAAGACAGTAATGGAAGGAACCTTTATCAATATAATAAAAGCTGTATACAACAAGCCAACAACAAGAATTATGCTCAATGGGGAATAATTGGAAGAATGCCTACTTTGATCAGGAACTAGACAAGGCTGTCCACTCTCACCACTTCTATTCAATATTGTACTTGAAGTCTTAGCTGATGCCATAAGACAAGAAAGGGACATAAGAGGGATTCAAATCGGCAAGGAAGAAGTCAAGCTATCCCTATTTGCAGATGACATGATCTTATACCTGAGTGATCCCAAAAACTACACCAGGAAGCTCCAGGAACTAATTGAGAAGTTCAGCAGGGTGGCAGGATACAAAATAAATGTGCAAAAATCAGAGGCCTTCCTATATGCCCAGAATGAAAGAAGTGAAAAAGCCTTGAGAGAAACAATCCCATTTACTATAGCCCCTAAAAAAATGAAATACCTTGGTATAAACCTAACCAAGGAGGCAAAAGACCTTTACAATGAAAACTTTAAAACCCTAAAGAAAGAAATTGCAGAAGACACCAGAAGGTGGAAAGACCTCCCTTCTTCCTGGAATGGCAGAATCAACATCGAAAATAGGACCATCCTACCAAAGGCAATATACAAATTCAATGCTATACCAATTAAAATCCCAAAGCAATTCTTCAAAGAAGTTGATCAAACAATCTCAAAGTTCATATGGAGCTCCACAAGACCCATGATAGCAAAGACAATCCTGAGTAACAAAAACACTGCTGGAGGTATCACCATACCAAAACTAAGTCTATACTACAAATCCATAGTTATAAAGACAGCCTGGTACTGGCTCCAAAATAGACACACAGATCAATGGATAAGGATTGAAGACCCAGATATAAGCCCACAAAATTACAGCCATTTGGTCTTTGACAAAGGGGTCCAAAGAATCCAATGGAAAAAGAACAGAATCTTTAACAAATGGTGCTGGCAAAACTGGATTTCCAAATACAGAAGATTAAAGCTGGACCCGTAGTTGTCACCATGTACAAGACTTAATTCCAAATGGATCAAGGTCCTTGATATCAGGCCAGAGACTATAAAAACCAGTTGAAAGGATAGGGAACTCCCTGGAGGTGATTGGGCTAGGCCAACATTTCCTAAACAGACATCCAATGGCACAGTCACTGCTACCAACTCTCAACAGTTGGGATCTTGTGAAATTAAAGAGCTTCTGTTCAGATAAAGAGATTGTAACATGAGCTCAAAGGCAACCCACAGAATGTGGGAAAATCCTCACTAACAACACATCTGATAGACCTCTGCTGTCCAGAGTGCACAAAGAACTTAGAAAACTAAACACCAAGGAAACCAATGGCCCAATTAAAAAATAGGCCCTGGAACTCAAAAGAAATTTTACCAGGGATGAAATTAAAATGTCTAACAAATATCTTAAAAAATGCTCCACTTCCTTAGCCATCAGGGAAATGCAAATCAAAACTTCCCTGAGATATCATCTCACCCTGGTCAGGATGTCAAAAATCCACAATACAAACAACAACAAATGCTGGAGAGGATGTGGCGAGAGGGGAACTCTCCTACATTGCTGGTGGGAATGCAGGCTCATACAGCCACTCTGGCGAGCCGTCTGGAGATTCTTAAAGAAATTAAAGATTGAAATGCCATATGAACCTACTATTCCACTTTTGGGAATAACCCCCCATACAGCAGAGGTTCACCTCGATAGCACAAGCACAACCATGTTCATAGCAGCACTGTTTACAATAGCAAAGTCATGGAATCAGCCCAAATGTCCAACAGTTGATGAGTGGATAAGGAAACTGTGGTACATCTATACAGTGGAGTACTACTCAGCCATCAAAAATGATGAATTACTGGAATTTGCCGGGAAATGGATGTCATTAGAAACAATTATATTATGTGAAGTATCCCAGACCCAGAAAATTAAGTGCTGTATGTACTCCCTAATAGGTGGCTCCTAGTACCAAACACACCCAGCCCACCTAGAGACACTTAAAGAAAAATCTTTGTAATACCTACAGTAATTGCAAGGATTATGAACAGGAGGATGGGGTAGGAGGGCCACACCAGAAACAAGGAGAGAGGGGACCATGTTACAGCAGAAAAAATAGGCCTCCATCAAGGACTCAAATAAGTAATGAGACATCTATTTAAGTTCACAGACTTTCGTTCCTGATCATTTACTTCTTAGGGGGTATGATCTCACCAGAAGAGGAGGGCATATAGTCTGGCAGATAAAAAGTATCCATTTTGCAAATGGGTGCTAGACCCCTCCCTCACTGTGGTTTCCCACTTTTTTTTATTTTTTAATACATTTTTATTATTATTTCAGCTCATACAAACTTAATTGGTACACCAGTTCCCTCCCTTCCTCCCCCCCCTCCCCCCTGCTCCTCCTGCCCACCCTCCTCCCTTCCCATCCCCCAGTGCCTCCGGCCCCAATTCCCAGAGAGTCCTTTCTTGTGCATGCCTGATTTTCCTCTGGGCCCTCCTCTCCGATGACGTACATGGACCCAGTGGCCTTTCCCTAAACACTTTCCCGTGTTCCCCTTAGGTATTGGAACACTGCTGTGTCTGCCAATCCCTTGCCTCCAAACATCTTGGTACCTTTAGCAGATGCTGGACTTTGTGGGGTCAATAGTGTGTTGGACAATGCGCAGGGCATGTAAAGTCCAATTATGATTGCTTCAGCCCTAATTAGTATGGAGTATCTTACATATCATTGCTCCTCCCATCCTTTTGCTCTTACAATCTTACCGCCCCCTCTTCCGCAAATTTCCCTGACCTTCAGGATGGGGAGAGCTTAAGCTGGCCTAGTTCTAGGTGGTTGATATAGAGTCTCTGAAGTTCTGGATTGTGGTTTGTTGATTTTCTTTTGCAGTTTTGCTGCTCCTGCAATGCCCTTCACTCCATCCTGGTGGGCATTGTATGTTACCCCCTGGCCAGAGACAAAAAGCTGTTAAACTAGAGTCTTGTGATAAAAGCACATTCAACGGTAGATGTAATAAAAGTGGGAAATCACAGTGAGGGGGGGTCTATCACCAATTTGCACAACGGTTACTTTTTATCTGCCAGACTATATGCCCTCCTCTTCTGGTGAGATCATACCCCCTCAGTAGTAAATGATCAGGAACAAAAGTCTGTGAACTTAATCATATGTCTCATTACTTATTTGAGTCCTTGGTGGAGGCCTATTTTCTCTGCTGTAACATGGTCCCTTCTCTCCTTGTTTCTGGTGTGGCCCTCCTACCCCATCCCTCCTGTTCATAATCCTTGCAATTACTGTCTCTAGGTGGGCTGGGTGGGTTTGGTACTAGGAGCCACCTATTAGGGAGTACATACGGTGCTTAATTTTCTGGTTTCCCACTTTTATTACATCTACCTTTGAATGGGCTCTTATAACAAGACTCTAGTTTAACAGCTTTTTGTCTCTGCCCAGGGGGTGACATAAAATGCCCATCAGGATGGAGTGAAGGGCATTGCAGGAGCAGCAAAACTGCAAAAGAAAATCAACAAACCACAATCCAGAACTTCAGAGACTCTATATCAACCACCTAGAACTAGGGCAGACTAATCTCTCCCCATCCTGAAGCTCAGGGACATTTGCGGAAGAGGAGGCGGTAAGAGTGTTAAGAGCAAAAGGATGGGAGGAGCAATGATATGCAAGATACTCCATACAAGTTAGGACTGAAGCAATCATAATTGGACACTGCATGCCCTGCACAATGTCCAACACACTATTGACCTCTCAAAATCTAGCATCTGCTAAAGGCACCAAGATCCTTGGAGGCACGGGATGGGCAGCCATAGCAGTGTTCCTATACTTAAGGGGAACACGGGAAAGGGTTCAGGGAAAGGCCACTGGGTCCTTGTACGTCATCGGAGAGGAGGGCCCAGAGGAAAATCAGGCATGCACAAGAAAGGACTCTCTGGGAATTGGGGCGGGAGGCACTGGGGGATGAGGAGGGAGGGGAGAGGGGAGGGGGAGCAGGGGTTCAGGGGGGAGAAGGAGGGAGGGAGGGAACTGGTGTACCTATTAAGTTTGTATGAGTTGAAATAATAATAAAATGTATTAATAAAAAATAAAAATAAATAAAATGGTAGTTGAAGAGTTTTTGTATGTATAAGAGTTCAGGTGAGTGTATGTGTGTGTGCGTGCGCGCACTTGTGTGTGTGCGCACTTGTGTGTGTATGTGTGTGTGTGTGTGTGTCTGTCAGTCTGTCTGTGGAGGCACAGGAGTGGCTTTGGGAATCATTCTGAATGGCTCTACCTACTTGTTGCTTTGCTCTAGGTTTTCCCATGCTCTGCCTCCTAGGGTAGGTATTGCAGAATCTACCTAATGTTTTTATATGGGATCTGGGATTCAAACTGTCCTTAGCTTGGGAGGCAAAAACTTTTATCTTTAAGCCATTTTCCCAGCCCTGATTTTTTTTTTTGTTTTGTAAAGGAGTTTTTCAAAATAAGCAGAGATAAGGTCTAGCTGTGTAGTTGGCCCTCTCAGGGCTGGGAATAAAGGAAGTTTCTGATACTGCCCATTTAATGATTTTAGGTATTAAATAGTGACTTTAGGTTATAAAATTTCTGTTTGGAAAAAAACTCCTAAGCTGGTCATGGTGGCACATACCTATAATCCCAGCTATCAGGATATTAAGGAAATAAGGTTGTTGTGAGTTTAAGGCCAATGAGGCTTTGCAGTGAGTTTCAGGCCACCCAGAGCTACATAACAAGACTTATCTCAGAAAAAAGAAAACCACTTAAGTACATTGTGTAGAATGGAATCTCCAAAACTAATATTTATAATTGGACTGGGTATGCCATATATTTTTAAAATTCTGCATTATGAAATTCCAATTCTTCCAGCTTCCCACAGTGAGAGTGCTAATCCCAGGACTACAAAGATTGGATAGGGACTGACTGACACTTTGCCAGAGCTGACAAGGATGGACCAGTTGATCATGGTTCTCAGTTCTATGTATTTGAGTAATGATGGTATAGCTAAAAATGATCATTCATGTTTTAGGTCATATTTATTTCAGGTGTGCATGTGCATGTATGTATGTGTGTGTGTCTATGTGTGATTGTTATTGTTGTTTTGTCTTTGAGACAGAGTCTAGCTATTTAGCCCAGGCTAGCCTTGAATTCCCTGTGTTCCCCATTGTTACATCCTCTCGATGTTCCTGACTCAGCTTCCCAACAGCTGGGGTTACAGATTTAAGCCATCTTGCCCATACTCTTCTTTGACACATGTCTCTTGTTCTACACATCTTGATATTTAAAGTTGGATTGTCAATTTTAAGAGTAAACTTCTCTATATGACACTGTCCAAGCAATTGAAAACTTAAAAAAAAAGGAAAACATATAAAGAAACTTTCATTTGAAGTGAATCATGCATTATGAAATAAATGTGGGAATTTGGAAGTTGACACAAAGCATTAGAGGACAGCCCTCACTAGTGCAGCATAATATGGTACCCCACGTCTACCAGATGTAAATATCAAGACTAAACAAAGAAAAGACTGATCACTAAATGAAAGAAATCTTTGTAAGCCATAAAGGGCAGAGGAGGAGAAGTCAGGGATACCCAGCCATACCCTGAGCCAAGAAAGCCTTTCAAGGTAATAGTGAATTGCTTTAAAGTTGTTACTAAATGGCCTGTTGCTACATCTATGAGACTTTATCACTAAATCTATACCATAGGCTGTCCTGTCCCCATGTCATGGAAAGCCAGTAAGGACCTTCTTTGCTCTTCCCAGAGCCACAAAGTAGAACCTTGTTAGCCTGGGATGTATGTTACAGCAGATAGCGTTGGTTAATGTTTACCTTTTTTTTTTAAACATTTTTTATTATTATTATTTATTCAACTGGGTGTGTGTATGTGCGCATGCGTGTGTGTGTGTCTGTGTGTGTGCGTATGTATGTGTGCGCGCATGTGTGTCTGTGTGTGTGTAGAACCACGGACAAATTAGCGAACCACCATGGACGCCTCCACCTCCTTCTGCCCCGGGATTCACAGGCTCCGCCCTACCAGGGCCAGAAGCGCAGGCCGCCCCCGCTTCCGCCTGGTGTCTATAGGTGGGGTCTGGGATCCGAACTCAGGACCTTCCGCTTGCAAGGGAGAGGCTTAACCCTTGAGCCACCTCTCCAGCCCAATGTTTACCTTTTAATTGTATTGTTTTTTAAAAAAATATATACAAACAAAGTTTGATTTTTCAAAGCATTTTAGTAGTAGCTGTTTACCTATTGAAAAAGCTCCCGGTATAAACATGAAGGTGGAAAAAATTATTAACAAATTACTAACAGTTTTTCTTAGTAAAACAATATGATTGTTTGTAGACATAACTTTAACAGTTATAGTATATACAACTATTTAGCTGTTTTTAGTTAAAAGCACCTAATTTTTACATAAACTGCTCCCATCTCATCTAAAAGTAGAAGTTTTATGTCATAAACATTACTCTCTACTTAGTTCGAATTCTTGAGTTTTTTGAGATGTGCTGGGCGTTTAAATATATAGTAAAGGCTGATACATATGATTTCTAGGCAGCATAATCTGTAATGCAGTTCTGATTCCACTGTATAGGAAAGACACTCCTATCCATATCTATCTATGTACTTTACATTTAAACCTATATAACAACATTAGTGAATTCAGTAGCTTGTAGTTTTATTTTGTCTTCATAGTCGTACTCTTTTTAATATTACTTAGTGAAGTGTTTGGGAATCCAAAAGTAAGTGCCTTACATCCTCCATTCAACCCAAAGTTTAGAGCATTATGTCATTTAACTTGTTGTTTGTGATCACATCATGGTCTTTTACATCTTACTTGAAAGTAAAACTGATCCTGAGAGATTGCTCTGCTTGAAACTGGGCCCATTGAATGTGTAGGGTTTTTTTGAGGGGATACCCACAATTATCCTGTTATAGGTCAGAGCCACAAGGATCAGGGACTCAATGAAAAACTATATTATCGTGTAGGGTATTTTATTTTTTAAAAAATGCATGTGATACCACAAAATATAGCAGCACTTCCTAAGCTGCTTCATCTCGGTAGCATGCAAAATTGTTCGTTATTATTATTAGAATGTTTTGTCTGTTTTTTTTTATTATCATTATTATTTATTCAACTGTGTGCATGTGCGTGTGTATGTGCGCGCGCGTGTGTGTGTGCCTGTGTACGTGTAGATACCACGGACGAATTCGCGAACCACCATGGACCACCTCCACCTCCTCCGCCCCGGGATTCACAGGCTCCGCCCTACCAGGACCAGAAGCGCAGGCCGCCCCCGCTTCCGCCTGGCGTCTATACGTGGGATCTGGGATCCGAACTCAGGACCTTCCGCCTGCAAGGCAGAGGCTTAACCCCTGAGCCACCTCTCCAGCCCCTATTATTAGAATGTTTTATGACTGGTTTTGTTTTAGGAAAAAAGGCAATGTTTTGTGGTATGACACGTAAATGCCTCCATCTTTTCTATTCTTGTTCCACATTTCCTAGGAATTACACAGTGGCAGACTCAGTCACTGATATAAGGAAATCAGTTCTGTACATATTAAAATCTAGTCGTTTAATGAAGTTTATTTGCATACTTTCCTGGCAGAAATCCATGACAGAAAAATATCTTCATTCACCAGAATATACTTTGTTATTTAGGTAGGTCATGAATAAACATAAAACTGTCTTATTCAACATTTCAGTCTGGGGAAGAAACTGGGATATGTTAACATTGCTATTTACGTAATACGGAAAAAGATAAGTGAGTTGGTTAATTCTATCTGCAGTTGATGTTTGAGAGAATCACTATTTTTACCATTTTAAATTCAAATTTTATTTTATTATTTTTATTTTAATGTTTATTTTTATATTATTTTTATTTAAAATTTTATTTTACTATTTTAAATCATCATTGACCAACCCTGATTTATTGAGAAACAGTATCAACTCCTAACAGTTTACAACAAATGATGTAATGTTGAGATTTGTTGCATTTTGAGCCCATGTGAAGTTCATGGAAAAAAAGATACAATGGAAAAAACTTTACATAACCAGTATTTTGGCTTTTCATAAAGTTGGTGACTTAGAAGTACCGGCAGATGTGAAAAATGTGTTACTTTTATTTTGTCCAATTATTCTGTATGATCTAATTTCTTAATTTTGTGTTTCTGAAGCCTTGTGAATTAGGACTATCAGTATAGATACATACAGAATCAAAGATGGCAAAATGTGTTTCATAAATAAGATACAGCAACAAAGCTTTGTTTTCTGGAAAAGTTTTATTGTATAAGATTTGTATGTTACCTTATAAAGACAAATAATATAAACAGAATGTTTAAGCTATTTCAGTTCTTGTGCCTCTTCCCCTTTCTCCCAGAACATTAAAAAATGTGATATTATATTAACTTTATATAACCTGTGTGAATTTTGCCTTTAACATTGTGCCTTATGTCATTCAATTGTTTTCTTGGATCCAATTCTGTATTTTGAAAAAATAACATTCTTAAACAACCATTTACTTTAAAAAATGTTTATAATACCTGTATTTGGCATATTTTTGCTTATCTGTTATTTGAACTTATTCAATACACAACTCCATAAATTAAAAAAAAATGTAAGATAAAATTACCTTATAGTGAAGATCATTCAAGATACTCTCCTATGCTTGAAATAGAGCTCTATTCTTTTTTCTTTTCATTTATTTCTTCCACTCATACAAAGTTGATAAGTACCCCCATTCCCCTCCCTCCCTTCACCCCTCCCTGGATCCCCTTGGTCCCTCCCTCTTCTTGAAAAACAGTTGTTGGAAACACATGTGAATGAACGTGCACTTGTGATCTGAGCAGAGGAGGGAAATCTTGTCTCTTGTGAATGAAAGAAAGCCTTCTATTCAGCTTCAAAATGTGCTCTTGTCCTGAGCAAATGATTTGGAACAGAATGCAGAGATGTAAGGTCAATTTTGATTCCTGATATTGCTCTAATAAAAGTTGATCTCATCTGGTCTTCTTGTGAAAGAAACATGTCACACCCACAGTATTTCCATCTTATCACTTTGTAAAAGTAAGATATAGCCACAATTGTAGGCCTTAGCAACATTTTTGGGCTTCAAAATAAAAAAATCACAACTTAGATGATAAAAAGTAGCATGGAATGATGGGATTTTATAATATCTGAGTCAAAAGAGAAAAAGTTATATGAAATACAGCTTTCAAGAAGGCTGTGAAATTAAGCAGAGAAAATGAAATGCATGTTACTTTGTGTGTAAGCTGATTCTGCTTTGAGTGGAATCAAGGAGATTACATGAATTGGGTTGAAACTATAGAGAAATATCTTCCCTTAAACATCCACAGAAGCATGCACACGCATACATGTGTACATGCTCACACATGAAAATAGAAAATGCAAACAAATTAAAAATTGCACATGAACTATCACATGTCTAGCTTGAGTAATTGTCTATTGTGCACAATATTCCTTCATAAGTCATGTATGCAGTATCTAAGATCCATCTTTATTCTTTTCTTGTCTTCCTGGTAGAGGTCACTGGTCATGCAGCGTCTCCTTCATAACCAAGAACAAAATCATTGGATTATTTGTGAGAAGAGCAACACAGCCAACTGCCTGGATGCTTTGGGTGTTTAGTTGCTTGTCATTTCTATTTCACTGGAAAAAATGGATAGGGGAATGGCAGAATGAAAAGGAAGCTAGGGAGATTTCACAGTTCAATGTAATGTGCTAGCCAGGTTGGGATGGCATCAGATGGGAACCCCAAACTGAAAAGCAGGAGACTGGTATGAATGTGGAAAGTCTGGTAAGGGAAATATCTTTGGAATTTCTTCTTTAATTTAACTTTATTTTTAAGATAAAATGTTTATTACCAATAAGTAGCAGGAATTATTATTTACAGTGAGATTTATGGTGATATAGATTCACCACCATCATGAGCATATAGTGACAATGGTTCCATAAATAAGTTGATATAAATAATGTTGATTGTAAACCTGTCAAATGTGTTGAAAACACATGTACACACATGTATACTTAAAAGTGTTAGCTTAAGTGGTAGGATAATCCCCAGATGTCAGTATGGAAAAGTAGAGTCCCCAATGTTAAAAGAACTCTCTATTTTCCATTTTCACTTACATTTGTGTATATGTGTGTGAGTATGTGTGTGCGCGTGTGCGCATGTGTGTGTGTATTATGTCTAGGGGGAGCATAGGCATGTTTTCCTATCTGTGGGTGTGCATGACTGTGGGTACACTGGTCATGGATGATTCTTCTATGTATTCTATTGTGTGTTATTTGTTAATTAAATCCAGAGCTTGTTCACAGGGTTAGTCTGGTTAGCCAGATTGCTGTGAGGATTTCCAAGTCCCCATATCTAGGGCTAGAATCACAGATAGGGCACCATGCCAACCTTCCCCTGCCATTTTTATGTGCTATCTAGACATCTGATTTCTGGTCATTTTACTTGTGTGACAAGTGCTTTATCCATGGGGTCATCTCCCATTCCCTAAAAGTGTCAGTGAATAATGCAGTATTAATGTGATTGTTCACTTAATTAGGAAAGGAAACAAGCATTGTAGAAAAAAACAAGACTAAAAAATAATGGGTCATCAACGCCAAAACTATTATTTTGTATTTACCAATAAAGCGTATTGATCTTTAATAAGCAGAGTAAGAAAGCTGTCTCCTTAACTTCTGTAGAAGAGGACATATTATACCAATTAAATAAAATTGGTTCAGATGAGCAGAAGCACTTGAAAAAAGCTCACTCATTAAATTAGAGAATGTGTGAATAGGAGATAATAGCAGAAAACAGAACTGACAAAATTTGAGCTTAACAAAACTGGGGCAGTGCAATAATTCTTAAGAAGTATGAAGATACTTTAAAATAAAAAAAGTTAAATACTTTAAAATAAAAAATGCTATCATTTTTCTGGAACCTCAATTAGTTTAGTGCACAAATAACACTAAATGTGGAAAAAAAGAAAGAAATGTCCATCTCACCTATGAACATTATAAACAGTAGCAAATCCTACCAGGCAGAGATTCTAGAGTCTCATAATAAATTTCTGTTGGAATAAAAATCTTTAGATGCAAGTTGTTACAAATAATATGAAATAGTAAATAAATACCATTGCATAAAGGTGGAAATTCCCTGACTATATAAATCACCACCTCCTTATGACAGAGAATCTTCAGTATATATTGTAGAACTGAAATAAACAATGTCTTAAATATCATTATGTCACTATATTGCACAAAGTTGTGTAAATGATTGCTAATATTGCCTTTCTTCAGTGTAATTTTGAACAATCAGCCTATTTGAAAACATCCCTGAAAATTAAAGCAATAAGGGCTATTGATAGATTTATCTGCATAGAAAATAAGCTTAATTTAATGGCCATTTCATAAGAATAGTACTAATTTGCAAACACTATTCTACTTAGAAAGATAAACAGCTAACAGAAATAATTGCTTTTAAATGTACCAATGAAATAATATTAGAAACACAGTGAGACATTTATGAGTATAACTAAAACATCATCCACATGGAAGTTATTGGGCTTACAGAGAGATATTTTAAAAACCTAAATATACCTTGACGTAACTTCTAAATATCAACAAGGTGTCTAATAACCCTAACAGGCTTTTTTAAAAAGAGATTTGGATCAATTCTAAGCAATAGTTCAGGTATGTTGTAGGATCTCTAAAAAGAATCCCCAATATATTCTAAGTTGTAAATGCTGAAACTCAAGAACTTGCTGGTGAACATAGAGAAAAATTGGCGACAAGATTTTTTTGATGTGATGAACCGTATTAAACTGTTTTAATAAACATAGTGTGATATGAGAGCAGCAACACACAAATTTAAAAATTAAGAAGTCACAATAGGTGCCTCTCACATGAAGAGTAGACTGGTGCCACCCTCAAGGATGGTGGGAGCCGGAAATGTGCGTCAGAAATTGAAGTGACTTGGGAAGCACATGACACCAAACTTGTCCTCCAAATTAAAATACTTTTCCTTGGAACTATGCTCTTTCAGACCATCTCGCCCTTATAAACCTTTCTTGAAGTTTAAAAGAGGAAGGACTTTGTACTAAGCCCGGAAAATCCTTGCCCTGCAAACTTCAAAACTTTAGTTTGGGGGCTGGAGAGGTGGCTCAGGGGGTAAGGCTCTGCCTTGCAGGCAGAAGGTCCTGAGTTTGGATCCTAGACCCACGTATAGACGCCAGGCGTAAGCGAGGGCGGCCTGCGTTCCCAGTCCTGGTAGGGCGGGGCCTGTGAATCCCAGGGCAGAGTAAAAGAGGAGGTGGAGGCGTCCATGGTGATTCCCGAATTCTACACACACATACCTACATACACACACACACATATACATACACACAAGCGCACACATGCATACACGCACAATTGAATTAAAAAAAAAAAAAAAAACAAACTTTAGTTTGATCCCCCAACATCCATGTCAGAAACCAGGTATGGTAGGGAAGGTTTGGAATACATACATTTTCAATATCTCCCCAAACACACACACACACACACACACACACACACACACACACACACACACACGACACACAAAAATGGAAAAAGAAAAAAAATTCAACATTGAGTATTTAATTCTTACAAATTATTTAAGAACATTGAAAGCTTATATTTTAGTATTGGCAGCATAAAGTAAGTAAAGAGCTTTTATGATCAGGAAAAAAATAAAATGTGGGAGGAAAAAACTGTGTACCTAGAAGAAATAGAAAGAAAAACAATAATATTGCTGGCATTCTTGCATCAGTTATTTTTTTCCATTAAGGAACTTATTTTTGACAGTCAGATTATTGAATACAGTGGTGTTGCATGTTGGTGGAGAAATTTTTCCTACAATCAGATTTTTGCAAATATTTGGTTTAAAATGAAAATAATGAATGCTGAAGGACAGGGCCTTGGCTGCCTTTTAGTTTTCTGTGACAATTTCATCACCCAAACAATTTAGGGGAATAGGGGATTCATTCATGTACACAGGTCTATGCAATTCAGTATGTTGGCAGGAGAGTTCATAGCATTATGTTGGCAGGAGAGTTTTGTGAACACACAAGAGACAAGGAAACTGACCATGCCATAGACACAGGAAAAACTTTGTAACTTGCTAGCCTGCGAAATTCCAACCAACCCTCTCTCCATCTTATCCACCTATTCAGTGAGTGACCCCATTTGCCATGAAATGAGTCATCACACATCAACCACACAATCTCCTATAGGCTTGCTTGAAGACCAGCTTTAACTAAATAATTCTTCATAGGTTGCCTGAAGACTCAGTCTTCAAATTTCAAGTTCCATCTTTACATTGATACAATGAGGTTTTATGTGGAGAATATCTGAATGTCACACATCTGAAAAACTAATTTTGCATTTGTAGCTTTAGATTTGAGATTAAATCTCAAAATTAAAAAAAAATGAAGTCTCTTAAAAATTGCTGACAGGAAATAGATTAGAGGCAGAACGTTTGAAAATACCCTTAAAATTTCATTTAGATCAAACAGCACCTTGCAGCCAATGAGCAGGAAAACACATACAAACCTTCTTCAAATGAAGTACCTTGGTGAAGCTGGATATAGAGGCTATGACTTCATGGGTCCTAAACAAAAGAGTGTGGATAGGAATCTTGAATAGCAAGAGTAGACAATGAAAGCTAGGTGGTGCTTTTAAAATGACTTGGCAGTTAAAGTCTTTGCCATGAAAGTAAAAGGACCTGAGTTCAGATCCCCAGATCCCACATAAAAATGTTGGGTGTATAACAGCAACAACGTGTAATTCCAGCCCTGAAAGTGGAGCCTGGGAAAACCCAAAGCAAACAATAAGAAGTTACAGCAATCCAGGGTGATTCCTGATGTTATCCTTGGGGCTTAAGAGGCGCTCAAATGCCCGTTTGTAAACACACACACACACACACACACACACACACACACACACACACACACAACATACAGATGCAAAAATTAACCAAGCAGATAAACATTATGCTCATTGAAATTTGTGTTTCTGTAAGGTGACCACACAGTAAATATATGGGCATCATGATGAAACTATAAGAAACATTGGCCCCACATTCCCAAAATTTTGGATAAATGAAATTTTAAAAGGATGTGAGCTCCTCCAGTAGACACACTGTCCTGTAGATGGCAGGAACCGAAGAGAATCCATGTATAAGCAGATATTTTTCTATCCAATTTTGATGTACATGCCTTATTGATATGAAGTATTTATTTGATTGTGCAAAACTGCTTCAAAAGAGCATTCCACAGCCTAGGAAACAGCTTGGATTCCTGTCATTTGGGAAAGACCATTAACACAACAAACTCATGATTGCTTTTCTTAGCTGAGATTAACTACAAGAAGTAATCAATTGATCTTCTCAAACTCCGAGCCACAAACTGGCTTTCAGAGTGTCATTTAGAGTGGGAAACCATTCCCGAGACCCAAAGGTGAAGAGAAGCCCAGGCTACAGTGTTACTTTGTGGTGAGATACTGTGTGGAATGCGGTAAATTCACCTTGAGCTGTGACACGAAATCTGAAGTAGTCAGAGGTGTTTACTGCACAGTTATCTAGAAATGAAACTAACAGATGTGTAGCTACTGCTAAGTGACACTTCTTTATTCTTAATTTTCTGAGTTTTGTGATCAAAGATAATTCAAAATGGATGGAGTTTAAAAGTTACCTGAACAAAATGAAGGAAATAAATGAAAAGGGAGAAAGAAAAGTGAGTCTTTGGATGTGTAGAATAAAACAATGAGGTGGAAATAAAAATGCACATGATTATAAAAAGATTAAAAAGTAAAGATGTTTGAAAAAACATATTGACACATATTTCTTGTTTTAATGTTCTGATTAAGAGACTGAGCACTTTCCTGAATAAAAATGAACGGGAGGAACTCCCTTGTTTCAGTCCAAATTTTAGATTATTTGCAGTGTTTTAGTAATTTAGTATATTGTTAGCTGCTGGCTTGTCATTTGTTACTATTAGTTTGTTAGTATATGCTTCTTTTATTCTTTTCTTTCATTTTCATGTGCATGTGTACACCTGTTTGCACCTGGGTACAGATGAGTGTGTGTGCATGCAGAACTTCAAGAATGACATCAGGAATCACCCTGCTGGCTCTTCCACCTTACTGCTTTAAGTCTGGGTCTGGAATTAAACCCGGAGTGGCTAGAAAGGATGTGCTACTATACAAACTGTCCATCATGACAATACCCAGCAGAATCTTGTGGGGAGGGATAGAGAGGGAAGGGATGCTGCAATCACAGCCCCAGAACAGGAGACCACTAGTAGCCAGCAAGTCCCACCTCAGGAAACTACAGGCAACAATGTAAAGCTGCAATCCCAGAGAACTGAACCATGGTTCAGCCCAACAGAGTCATGGCAGATCTCCATCCTCTAATGTATCTAGTAGACAGCACATGGCATGTGAGATCTTTCTGCATCTCTGAGAAGTAGCACCTAATTTTCTGTGTTTCAGACTTCCTTGGGGTCTGTGAACCCTTTCCACACATCTCTTCCCTTGAATGAGGAACGTGTCCACCCGGTGTCTTCATCGCTGTTTGTGCAGTCTGTGCTGATTTGTCTGCTTTGATTTCACAGGCTCACTTGTGAGACTTCAGAATTTTGTGCTGAAGAGGAATGAGATTAAGATTGCTCAGGCAGCTGTTATGGAATGACTACATTTTGCAGAACAGGTGCAGAGATGGCTTTGGGGCACAAAGCTAAACATTCAGTTTTCATAGCCTGCAAGAGAATTTCTCTTTCACTCGACTCATATTCTAATTACTGTATTTTATTGTATGAACTATCATTCTTTTTCTTATGGGTCGAACTCAGCAGTCCTCTAAAAAGCCTTGAAAATAGAGAGCCCAACCATCTTGGAAACTTGAGAGGGATCCATAGTCCAGGCCAACAGTTTTTCTGTAGAATCACAAAACATCTCAGCCACATCCAGGCCCTTTATTCTAAGGGCTGCAAAAATAAATCAAAAACACAAAAACCACAAAACTAACAACAAACAAAACCTTCCATCTCCTTTCCTGTTTTTCTATTCAGCCTCTGAATAAAAAAAAAAAAACCTTCTATAGTGCAGATATATGTTCTTGACTGTGCTACTCTAGAGAGCCTTGCCTAAATATAAATACCTCACAGAATATGAGGAAAAAATGGTCTGTATTATAACAGTTTAGATGATGATGGTGATGATGATTCAGTTGCTACATTTTTGCCCTCTGAGCACTGTGGGGAGAGTAAGCTTTGAAGTTGATGAATGGGACTGGGAAGATAGCTTAGTGATTAAAGCCTTTGCCTAGGAAGCAAAAGGTTCTGAGTTCACATCCCCAGATTCTACATAAAAATGTCAGGTGGATATGGTGGCAACTTGCAACTATGGTCCTGGGAATCCCCAAGCAAAGCAATAAGGAGGTAAAAGAATCCAGGATGATTCCTAATATCACCCTTGGGTATCCACAGGCACACACACTCAACTGCCCTGTTGCACACAGACCTCACCCACATGTATACCTTCATACACATATGCAAAAAAATAAAGCATATCAATGATAGGATTGGCTGTCACTGGGTAAGCGAGTGATAGTGTATGAGTGATGAGCCCACATGTGAAAATATGAAATGTTCTCATTTTTCCAACAATATATGAAAAGTGAAAATTATACAGATTGATGAGGTATCATGCGATAGTTCCTAAATGTATCCTGCGTGATATGTGTATCGTTTTAATCATATCTATCCCTCAAATAGCACTGCTTACAATGAAAAACATCTGCAATCCTTTCTTCCGGTGTTTGAAGGATGTAATATGTAACAGAAATTTCATCAACACTATGTACTAGATTCTGAAGAAAAGATATATAAAAAGGACCCAGTTAAACCTGTTGTCTAGAGCCAAGTTCATTTAAATTCAGCTTCAATCATTTTTAACCCAGGAGACCACAAAGGTTTGAGTGAGAAACAAATGCTTATTTTCAAATGTCTGTGCATGCTCATACTGTTTATTAGAATATTTAGACACTTGGATGTTGTTATAATTTACACATTTTGTGAAATTAAATTTGAACATTTTTCTATATGGGTATAGGAATAAACAAAGCAAATATTATGTTTTTGTTTAGAATCATAAAACATTTGAAATATTAACTTCGTTTGCCTTTGTATATGGTCAAGAGTTGGCTCTCTCCCTGTTTGTAATGAAATAGAGCAAAATATCCCTGAATTTTCAGTAAATTTCTGAAATCTATTCCTATTTTGCTTGACTCAAACAGATGCTTTTGTCATTTCGATTCCTCATTTTTCATTAATTAATGCTTTATTTTCTGTTAAATTTTTAGCATAATAATTGTGACAGAAAGAGAGAGATGAAGATAACACAAGTTATCTCTCAAAACATCTAAAACTTCCAGTGGTAGAAAATAAACACACCTGTAAAATGTACCTTACAATATTGATGGTGACTTGGGGAAAATATCAATCTCTATTAACGAACAGAATGTTTCATGGATAACAATGCACTAAAAGAGACAGAAGACATATCTTTGGTTCCCTTCTTAGCGGATGTGAGGGAGCCCCCAACCAAAGCTACACAGCCATCTGGTGGCTGTTGCAAAGTAACCTTGTGCACTTGTTGGTTTCTTGTTTATCAGCGCTGAGTCTCTCCTTAATTGCAGATTTCTGAGGTAATAGAGTTAGTGTCTGCCCACATCTTCCTTTGACATCTCCTGTGACAAGTGTTGTCAGCAGACGGCACTGTTGAGAATGTTTCCTGGGCTCTTGACACAATCTCTGCTGTTGTGGAAGGGCAGCAGCTGCATGTGTGTGGGTGTTTGGTGATATTCATCTTCCAGCAAAGTAAGTTTCCTCACCAGTCACACAGTTCTTAGCACTCTGAGTTCAGAGGACTGATTTTTTGACATGAGTTGGAAGGGTTCTTCATGCTGGGGAGTCACTGGCAGAGGCATAGAATCAGTGTCTTCCACAGCAATCCAGTGACATCATGTTCAGTGAGGGCTAAAGCCCGCTTTCAAAGAGTAGACAGACATACCATCCAAGTTCCTACTTTAAGTACCCTCCTCTTTGAACACACATTCCACTGCAAGTTTTTAATAAGGATTTACATGAAGGAAACTCTAATTTGCATAGTGATTGTCATAGTTAGGCATAGGTGTTGATTTGACAGTTGAGGGTTTGTTCTGTGGGCACATTTGTAGAGAATTGGTGGTTGAGTTAGGCCCAGAGCAAACTTGCAGAGATTGGTTAGATTATGGGGAAGGCCCCATGGATAGGACTAGGCCCTGGAATAAAATACAGACATCTGATTGACAGAGTTGGCATCCTTTTGTACACTTGGCCAGACATGTTGGTCTGGCAAGTAAGGATTGTCTGTCTCTCAGCTCTCCCATCAGCTGGACCGAGTGCTGTAACCAGAAAATCGTAAGAGACAATGAACCCCTTAGTCCCTTAAGCTTTTTGATGGTCATTTATGAACAACAATGCAGGCGGACTGCTACAGTGGTCTCTTACCCATGATTTCACTAGCTGGGATTTCAGTTACCTAGGGACAAACAACTCTTGGCTGTGATTTGGGTCTAAATTTTCCCCCCAAAGCTTGCATGTTTCATGTTTCATGTTTAGCTTAGTGCTGCAGAGAGAGATACAAGTGTTAAGAGATGGACCCCGGTTGGAAGTCCTAGATCACTGGAACTATGCTCTGGAAGGGGACGCTGAGATCCTTACCTTTTCCTCTTTCTTGCTTTCTAGCTGCATCAAGTGAGCAACTTCCTCTGCTGTGGTCTCCTTGACATATACATTGTCCTACTATAACAAGTCCCAAAGCAATGGGAGCCAAAAACCATGCATCAAACCCTCCAGAACTGTGAGCTAAAATAAAACTTTTCTCTTTGGTGCCTGATTTATATCAAGTATTTTGGTGAAGTTATTCCTACTTTACTAACACAATTACTTAACTCAATGGGAACTCCCCAAACTAAGCAATTTATGTTTAAATTTTACTTCTTAGGATATAGCCTAGCTGGAAGGGTGTCTGCAGAACCCTAAGTTCAGTCCCCAGCACTGCATGAATCTGCTATTGTGGCACATGGTTGTCATTCTAGCACTAAGTAGGTGGATCAGGATGCAAGGTCATCCTTGGCCACATGGTGAGTTCAAAGCCAACCTTGGATGCATAAGACTGTGTTCAAATAAATGAGGGAATTAATAAATAAATGAACCATATGTTTAACGTGATGAAATCTCATAACAACCTGCTCTATCCCTACCAGAAAGTGAATCATCTCTTTGCTCAGTGTATCTACACTCCATATATTGCATTACCCAAAGCAGCTCAAAGACATATGTGATATTACTTAACTTTCATTATAGTTTAGTTTTATTTATTTATTATTGCAGACCATTTAAATGTGTTTATTTAACAAATTGAATTTTACTTATGATATATACATATATAAAATAATGATATGTAATGATTTAAATATTATTAGTTATTAATGATCTTATGTTAGTGTTATAACATGTGTCTCCTTATGGGCAAAGCTTACTGAAAACCTTCTCACTGTAGTTTTGTCCTCATTTAAAAAACCTCTACAAGTCAGAGAGACCATTTTAATTAAAATGCATTGCCTTACTTAGGAATTGTGAACAATAGTTCTTATTAATATTATGATTTATAATTTATATATGATATAGTTAAATAACTCAAAGCTTCAAAATATAAAATTTGTATCTAAGCCTATGTTTTAAAAATAATAGGAATAAGGATCTAAAATTTTTTGAAATGCAGGTGTGTTAAAGTAAATAGAAACTTTATAGCTAGTAAAAGTAGTATTACACCAAATTTAGTTAAGATATAGTGCCTGAAACTTAAAAAGTTTTCTTACTTCTGAATACGACTTGGGAAAAAATTGTTAGTATAAATATCTGACTGTGTCGAGCAGCTGTAATTCTTCCAAACACTGAGAATCAGAAACATATATAGCATTTTATTTTATATTTTTTTTGTGGGAACTCTTTACAATTATAAAAAATTATTTCCCACACTTTTGATATATATGCATTTAATTTTATTATTTGTTAAAGATGTGAGCAAGTTTATATAGTAAGGAGATGGACACACCCATTTAGTTTTACATAATGAGAATAATCTTGGTTGAATATACAGTACTGCAACATGTAGCTCATCTTGGATCTTTTAGTCTTTATTAGTATGATTGATAAAGGTTTTCTAAAATATATCTGATCCATAAAGAATGGGAAATTTGGCTCTTTTATCAAATGATAAAATCCCAGTTAAATTGTAAGACCTACAAATAAATTGTAAAACAAAAGGGAAGGAAAGGAATAATGAATTTCTAGAAAACATTACAAAATAAAGATCTGTTAATTATCTAATAAAAATAATTATTCCAAAGATGATCACTGAAAAAGAAGTCAGAAGAATTAAGATGTAGGAAAAACAATGTGAAAATGAAGCAAAAATAACAGCAGATGTAAAGACTTAAAGGCATATCAAAATCCATAATACAAAAATATAAATAATAGAAAATTTCACCAGAGGATGTCAAGAATACGCTTGACAAAGCAAAGAGTCAACATTAGAATGCAGGGTGATCTATAATAATTAGTCAGAAAAAGAACAAGAACTATGGGACATGACACTATTCAAGGAGATGTGCACACTGTGAGACTTACAAGGAAAAAGAAAGGCAGAGAATCAGACATTTTTAAAGAAACATTGCCCAAAACTTTTCCAACTCAAGAAGGAAATAGACAAAGTGAAAAAGGTCAACAATTTCCAATGAAAATAATACTCAAAGATGTCTACTCTATTATCTTTCTTATCTTGTTGAGATTACCAAATATCTGATAAAATCAACTTAAGGGAGGGATGATTCATTTTGTCTCACAATTTCAATTCATTTTGATGGGAAAGACAAAAAAAAAAAACCTACAGGAGTTTTCCCAAAGTGATTTTAAATCAAGCCAAGTTGTCAGTGAAGGTTATCTACCACATCCAAGTGGACTATGTTGTAATGAGACAGTCCAATGTTATGTGCAAAGCAAGAGCCTTACTCATATAATAGAAATGATAGGAAACACTTCAATCATGTGATTTCCGGAAGGATTATGGTATACTCAGTGGAAATCTTACAGATCAGAAAGAATGCAAAGTGAGGCAATTCAAATGCCTGGAGAAACGAAATGTTAAAATAGCAATACTGTGTGTCACAAATTCATGGTCAAGATGGAGAACTTATGACTTCTGCCAGTTAAAAATATGCTGAAGTACATCACTACATGAACAGCCCTGTAAAAGTATCAGAGTCAGTCTTCAAAGTGAAAAGAAATGTTTGTCACACAGACACAAACCACATGAAAATATAAAGTTCTCTGATGAAGATAAAAGGACTGTACAATAGACCACACTGAAGTATTGCAATGTTGATAGATTTTAAAATTTATTTTGGATATGTGTGCGTGTGTGTGTGTGTGCTTGCATGTGTGTGTATTGGAGGGCATTGTGTGATACTGTGGAGGACCAAGAGTCACTTTGGGAGTCATCCTGGATTGCTTCTACCGTCTTTTGCAAAGTTGGTAGAGAAGTCCTTTCTTTGTTTATTTTGAAATTGTTTATTCCATTCTTTCAATAGTTCTTTTTTCCTCCCACTTTTTTTTCTTTTTTCCTAATCATACAAACTTAATAGGTGCCCCTGTCCTCTCCCTCCCACCTCCATTCCCCTTAGCCACTCATTCCACTCTTATCCCTTCCCCCTTCCTTTCAGCCCCCTTTCCTCCCTCCTCCTCTCCCAGTGCTTCCCGTTTCCTCTCTCCCATCCCCTGGAGCATCCATTTATGTGGGTGCTGAACCTCCCTCTGAGTCTCCACCCTAGGGAGGCTTTAGAACTCAGTGGTATAGCTCAGATCCACTTCTTGGGCTGTCTTTTAGCATGGAAACTCTATTATGATTCTACTGCCTGGAGCTTTCTCCCCCGTGATCCATGACCGACTTTGGGGGGTCATTGATATGTCAACCACTGTGCAGGTCATGCAAAATCTTATTATGGCTATGGCAGCCCTAACTTGTGTGGAGTATCTTGGATATCGTTGGTCCTCCCCATCTTTAAGCTTAAAATCTTGCCACCCCCTCTTTTGCAAGGTTCCCTGAGCTTTAGCATGGTTCCAGGTGATTAATGTAGGATCTTTTGTGTTCTGAATTGTGGTTTGTTATTGTTTTCAGTTTTGCTATTCCTGCCTGCCCTTGAGAAGTCGTTTTTAATTGTGGGATAAATTTTATACAGCCAACTCAAATAGTACAAAATTGTAGTGAATGCAAAATGTGATAGCATAATTTTTGGTATCAATGACAAAGTAGAGGAGATAGAAATATATATTAATAGTTTACTATGTCAGTTAAGTACATATTGTTTGAAATATGGTGTTGCACATTTAAGATATTTATTTCAGGCCTGTAAAATTCCCTAGGGAGAATACATGAAAAAAATCAAGCTTTAATCACCACAAAAATCAAATAATCACAAAGAAGTACAAGAAGTCAATCAAAGAATGAGTCAATATGTACAGAAAGCATTTTTTAAAGTAACAATAGAAAGCCCACTCTATTAATAATGTTTTTAAGTAAATTCCTAGGATGAAAGATACATATTGGCTGAATTTATTAAAAAGATGAAAGATAAAAATGCATTCTGCTTACAAGAGATTCATGGTTGATGATCATTTCAGATATAAACATACTGAATGTGATACCATATCAGAGAGACATTTATTGAGTATGTAACCAAAAATTGAACAGAGTAGGACGTGCTTATATAAATAGTATACTTAAATAAGTATATACATATACTTACATAACTATTTGAGATAAATAACTTTTTTAGAGAAAACACATCACAGTAACTAATGCAAAGATAATTGAAGTGTAAAAGTCAAGAACACTCTATTACAAAAGATAGGAATATTTCGGAACTGCTCTTTTGAGAATAAGGTCTTGTGCCAGTGAGCTTACACTGTTGCTGATAAGTTCAAAATCAAACACCTCCTGAGAACAAGGTGTTTTATTCTTGCCTTACAATTGTCCAATTGTAATTCTTAGTACAACATTGCGAGGTAACTCACACCAATACCAGGAGCCAAGGGAACCAGCCACAACATATTCATAGAACTGCTGAGAGAGGGACATTCTTCACTTTCCAGACAAGCATGTACACTGGCCAAGTATACTGAAGAATGACAACTTCTTTAGCCAGCTCCCTCCATCTCATCCTCCTGCCCAGGGACTAGTTCCATCCATCAGGGCTTAGGTTCTGTCCATCAATTAGATGAGCTCCTGCAGCCTTGCTCAGAGTTTAACTCTACTTCTTCACAACTGTGCCCGGAGTTTATGTCTTCAGTTGTCAACTTGGCATCTTTATCTAACTATAACAAATGTGATGAATAAATTGAGCTTCATGGATCAGGTTGAAATGTGGAAATCAGTTCTTCTAAGAATATAAAGTGACATGCAGGATGCATGGGGACGGCATTGTGTCTTCAACCTCGTGGAGGAAATGAAACCCAAGTCAGTTAAAATAAGTCAAGAAAAAAATAATGCAAACCAGAAAGAAAAATACTTAAATGTCACTACAGACAAAAACCTGTGAGAATCTGCATTTGGATGGCAGAATGAAACAAGAAACAGTCACTTTATATAAAAGCAGGCTAAGCTCAATTTCAGTTCTGCTTTTTGACATCTACTTGCCTCAGAAAATTTTAAAATAAGGGTGGTTTTACAAAGTCATGAATGTGAAATAACTATATTTCTGTGAAAGTCACTATCAAATAATTATGTGCAATAGATACAAATTAAGTATGTCAAGGCACATACCACAATATAGATTGGAAAATTCAGCTATACACGGATGATTATAGCAGACACCACAGGAAGAGGTATTTTTACAATATTCTTGATATGTAATGTACATATAATAAAATTCATCTATTTACAGTGTACTATAATCTCCTGTTTATAATAATCACCAACATTAAAGCTAAGCTTCCTTGGTGTATGTATAGAGGCCCAAAGGTGACTTCAGAAATCTCTGGATTGCTCTACATTCTTATTGCTTTGCTCTGGGGTGTCATAGGTTCTTCCTCAGGGCCAGATTTGCAGCCTTTGCCATTTCCATTAGCATTTTATTTTCCTGTTGGATCTGGCTATCTGAACTCAGGTCATTTTTATTTCCACCAAAGATGTGAACCCTGAGCCATCTGCCCAACCCAAAACTCAGTTTCTTTCTCCCTCAAATAAACTCTGTACTGATTAGTGGTCATGTTCAATTCCTCTATCTCTGTACCTCTAGGCAAGCACAATCTTTATAATTCTGTAAGTGCCTATCAGTTCTTGATAGTTCAAGAAATACAATCATATCTAATATGTAATGTGTTACAAATGATGAATGTCACAAATCTAATGTTAAGTAAAAAAGACCTCGATACCCAAATATAGTTGTGCTTTGGGGCTGTTTATGACATTTCAATATTTGTTTTTGAAACATGATGATAATCTGAACAAATAACATAATTCACTTTAAGACTGTCATATATAGTTGATGAAGCATAAAGTTACCTGACTTCACATGCCGGTATTTATTCAGGAAGCTTATATTTACAAACATATGGTTTTGGAGATCTACTATCTTCTGTCATAAAACCAACCGAGTATAACATGACACAGTTATGTCCTTCATGAAATGAGGCTATTATACTATAGTGGGAGAGACAGATAATCCAATTATATTCAATGGGCTTATGTGTGAAGGCAGTGCGTTTTTGAGGCACAAAAATGATACAAAAATAGAGAAGTGTATTTTCATTAAAAGAATTAGGACTGGTTTTTATGAACATGGAGTTGTGCATTCTTTCATATTTTCATGAACATTTCATTAATTTCAGTATCCTGCATTCAGCTAACTTTTTGAATATTATTGCTCTTAATTTTTCCTTTCTACATATTTTTTCTCTCAACATTTCACTATTTATAAAAACTTACTTTGGTTTGAAAGTTGAGTTATTTTTAAACATCCATGAATGATCTTTGCATTTATGAATTTTTCCAATCCATGAGATGAAATGAAAGTAGGATTGTAGAAATGTCTATTAGAAAACATAAAAATTGCATTTAAGTGGTCAGTACAATAGAATTCATTATTTCTTTAAATGAAAGTAGTATATTAGTTTATAGAATCCTTTTATCAATATATTAATGTAAAATACCTTGCATATGGCCAAAAACATTATGGATGCTTATAATTTTGTTTTAAAATTACCTTTCATATATTTATGCTTAGTAGATAAATTCTTCTTACATGAGTAAACAGTTTTAAGATTGGTCCATGTTATTCAACCGATGCCCTAATACCAATTTAGGAAAACATATGTAAGATTCCATATGGTGTGTTTTAAGCTCTTCAGTTATTGTCTGAGTCAATCTAATTTCTTACTGTTTATCAGAGTAGGAGCTTTTCAAAAATACTTTATCCTGTGTGTGTACATGTGTGCCACAGCACAGGCGGAGGTCAGAATACATCCTCTATATGTTCAGGATGGCAAAAAATATATTCTCTCTGGCATAGTTGGCTTTAGAAGGAAATTGATGACTTGCTATGGAAGAATGAGTTACACAGCCACCAAGAATTTTGCTTATTGGGCACCAAGTTGCTGTGTAAATAGCTAAATCTCTGCCATTTTTATCTCTGTACTGCTGCACTACTGACTAGGCTCTGTGGATTTGTCTGCCATGGTTACAGTGATAAATACAACTAGAAGCTTTGGAAGTAAAATGTGAACTGCTAGAATTCTACAATGGAACAATGTAGAAAGCATTTGGCACTTGAGGACTGGTGCTACAGGGTGGCAGAGCATCTAAAGCTCCTTACTCAATAGAAGCAAAGACCTCAACATACCATTTCCCAGCACCCAAGCAAGAACAGGAAGGTCCTGTGAACTCATTTATTAGAATTGCACCTGTAGTTCTGAGTAAAGCTGAGCTCAGGACAGACTGATCTGTCAAGAGACTTGACAGTGTCAGCTGTCTAGAAGAGCCCTTCTCCTTTCCATCAGGGGACAGGGCCGGGAGGTGGGACCACATGAATTCAAATACCTCTCTTTGTCTCTGACAGCATGACTTTGCTGCCTCCATCCACAGACACCAGGTGTAGTGGATTCTTGAACATTAAATTTAGAGTGAACACAAGGAAACTATAGGTCAATGCAATAATACACACGGTGAGCAAGTTAAAAGGTACCAATATGAAAATATTAAAATCTGACAGTAGTCAGATGAAGGCTCATTTTTAATAACAAAAGTCAGATAAACGGTTTTGAGAGGAGGATGAACAGAAGAAAACAGGCATAAAAAGAGACATACAGGGTAATGAAAATCTTGGATGAATGATCTGCCTATAATTACTTCGATGTTTTCACTTTCTGATTAAACCAAACCACCACATGACATTATAGTTTTCTTTGTGCATGGTGAACATAAGCAGCATTGTTGATTTTCAAATGAAACCATTTGCATAAGAATGGTTTTCCACAGAAAACAAAAAGTCACTAATCATTCACTACCAGTATACAAACAAATATAAAAAATGTGAAAGTCAAACAATAATTTAACAGATTTGAATATAAATGGAATACATTATATAGACAATGAATTATATAGACATGATATTGATAGGGAAAAAAGTGTAACATAATGTCTGAAACAAAGTCTTACCAGTTCTTCTTCACTGTCCATATAGAGCAGAGTAGAGTTTATAGAAGTACAGTAAAGGGGCTGGAGAGGTGGCTCAGGGGTTAAGGATCCGCCTTGCAGGTGGAAGGTCCTGAGTTCGGATCCCAGATCCCACATATAGACGCCAGGCGGAAGCGGGGGCGGCCTGCACTTCTGGTCCTGGTAGGGCAGAGCCTGTGAATCCCGGGGCAGAAGGAGGTGGAGGCGTCCATGGTGGTTCACGAATTCGTCCGTGGTTCTACACATACACAGACACACACATACACACACACACACACACACACAGACACACGCGCATGTGCACATACACAGTTGAATAAATAATAATAATAATAAAAAAATTAAAAAAAAAGTACAGTATACCATGCTCTCCTTCCACGTTTTTCTTTCCACACCAAAATAATAACAATTACGGGCATATGCTAGCCACGTCTTCAGACAGTAGCCACAATGTAATGGTGAAGAAATATTGTGGTTTACTTTCTGGAATTTTAATGTTAAAAATTAATTTGCATTCTTAAATGCATATATAAAAATCTATGCAATGTAGAAACTAGTGCATATAAAAGAAAATACACACAAGCACAGGCGTTACCCTCTGGTCCCATGATTGGTGTATCCATACAAAGCAGATAGATATCCTTATCCATCCTACAAATTTCTGCAGAGACATGGAATATAATCCCTATTCTAGAAGAGTGAATTAAATTCTCCTTTATCATAATGGTATGGTGTTAGGAAATTGAAGTCAATTAGCAAAAATATTATATGGCTATGTTAAAATGAGTATTTGTTCTTACTGTTAGACTAAAAGAATTTAATCTGTACTATTTATTTGTGACCATGTGAAATTCATATTTCTAGATCATTCTCTTCTGAGAAATCTATGGTTTTCATATTTTACATTAGAAACAAATGCATAATCTGTGGAAATATCAGGTTTTGAAAATTTATGGTGTACCTTTCTCGGTTCTTACCAGAGAGGAATTGATCTGCTCCTTTATTACAGTATCTAGAAAAGAATTAAAGTAAGTCTTGTGAAAAAATCACATACATATCATCTTAACAATTTTACTTTCTTAATTTGAAATTTATGCATTGCTTTGAATGAGAATAATGTGAGAGAAAATCTTATATTGCTAAAACATGAAAAAATTCCTGAAAAAGTTGAAGAAATGTTGTTTCCATTAGGGCCCAAATGTCAAAATGTCAGTGTCTTGTACTTCGCAACCTGTGATCTTACCATTTTCAAAACTGAATTCATACTTCTCAGTAAAGTTTTATACTCTTCTAAAGCACGTGTTTATGAAATTATGGCAGACAAAACCATCTTCCACAATATTTCTGTTATTTTTAATTTGGTAAAATTTGGAATAACTGTGCCATTCTTAATCCAAACTCATCCATGGAGATAAAATCCATATCTTCAGATACTGTGAACTATTGATAGGCATTTCCAATTATCAAGAGAGGATGCTCCTTTATAAACTTTAACAATTTGCTTACATGGAGGGAGAACTGTGGTTGTCACCATCAAGGTGATCAATAAAGGCAAGGCAGATGACCCCCAGGACCCCAGCAGTGAGCTTCTCTGGAGGTGGTGGAAACTCTGCAGCCAGCAAGAGAGAGAGAGAGAGAGAGAGAGAGAGAGACAGAGAGACAGAGAGAGAGAGAGAGAGAGAGAGAGAGAGGTGGAAACAATGAGAATAAGGGATGAAGGCAGTTGGTTGCAAGGCATATGCACAAAACAGCTCACAGACAAGGCGGAATGTGCAGGCGCAACTTTCCTCTGCACGTGGAATCTAGCTGTAGGCAATACGATGGCATGTTCCATGAACAAAGGAGACATATGTTCCAGCAATGTGTAAATAAACTCCATGCTTTCATATTTTATGTTAAAATACGTTGGATCAAGTTAGCGTTGCTGCCCTCACAAAGGCGAGTTTTTCTCTACCTTGGCCTACACCTCTGTACCCCAGATACGCATCCTGGAGCTTTCACACCCCGAAGGTAAATCGAATGCCTTACCTTCACAATGGCAGGTCCTGCCCTTTCTCTGGGGACTTCTGAGAAGTTTGCAGGTTGAACTCCACATGGTTGATTTCCTGCTCTGTTGCTGAAATGGAACTTTGAATGTCCTTGGGTTTCCTTTATTGTCTCCTTTGGTCTTTGGCCACCTTCAGTTCTGAGTGCACAATTCTTTCGTTATTCATCTCTGCAACTGAGTGATGTCAGGTTCTGTGCTGGGCTATCTCTATGTGAGAAGTTACACATCCTGATGCAGTCAGGTGGGTGGAGTTGGAAGCACTGGTTTTCCTTTTGTAGGTGAAAAAAATCTAAGATTTCCTCTTGAGTATTTAACCCATTTGTTAGGGCAAAAATAGGTAACATTGAAAATGCAGTAGTAGTGAAATCCTAGAGAACTACAGTAGTGAGAATATATGAACAAGTAAGAGATGTTCTGTAAGTTAAATTCGGTTTATGTATAATGTCATGACAGATTCAATGCTTGTATGAAAACCCACAATGCTTGATTAAAAAAAATGATACACTAATTGTGTGTGTGTGTGTGTGTGTGTGTTAGAGGGTACTGGGTATGCCTGTTGGCGGCCCTAGGATGACTTTGGGAATCACCTCCTCTTTACTTTACTCTGAAGTTTCCCAGGCTCTGCCTTCAAGGACTAGAAGTACAGGCCACTACCATTTCAATCTGGGAGTTAAAGCTCTTGATAAATGCTGTATAAATTGATGTTATAGTCATAATTGCTGATATGTTTGCCTTTCACCCTTCAATATTCAGTTCCCAGGTCCCATGTACAAATGGAAACACCCAATGGAAATGGCAGTGGCCTGCACTTCAGGTCCTATTGGGCAGAGCCTGGGAATTCTCAGCGCTAAGCAACAAGGATGAACACAATAAATGAATAAATGAAGAAAGAAAGAAAGAAAGAAAGAAAGAGAAAGAAAGAAAGAGAAAGAAAGAAAGAAAGAAAGAAAGAAAGAAAGAAAGAAAGAAAGAAAGAAAGAAAGAAAGAAAGAAAGAAGTTAGGGGAAATAATGTGTTAAATAAATAAATAAATAAATGCCATTCCCAAAAATTCTCATCTTGACCAAGCTTTAAAAGAAAAAGAGAAATGCAATTATAAGTGGATATACATGACTGACTCTCCATAGGCAATACTTGAAGGTAATCCTCCAGTGTTCTTCCTGTTCCTTGAGGTACCATGGTAATTTAAAAACATGCACATCTCACTTTCATTTTTTGCATATGAATTGTTTTCAGGGGTACCACATCCAGCATTCATTTTGCCCCACTGGCTGACTGTCAGAAGCTGCCCATCCTGCATGGAGCTGGCACTTGGACCAAGACAAGATCAAATTCAACATAAAACTAGGAGAAAGACAACACCTGTGATCTTCACAGGCTGTCCGAGAAGGCTCAGAGTGAGCTGAGTGGAAAAATGTACATTTCTCAACAATGTGTCACTTAAGCTGGAACAGGAAATTCTTGTACTTGGCTGATTCAGTATGATTCAGTTTTTTTTTTTTTTTTCGTCACCCACCTTCACATTTTAGGGCATGTTGGGTTCCTGGGGAAAAGATAAAGTTGTTGTTTAAAGTGTCACAAGATAAGAGACACAGAAGGCTGTCCATGCATGGAGTTTGTTATTCCCACCTAAGTTACAAACATTGCGATAAAAAGAGAATCTTTGAGTTCTAAGTCTGACTTTTAGACTAGACTGCTATATTCTGCATAGACTAGAGCTATATTCTGTATGTCTGCCTTCTTTCTCCTCTTCCGTCCCCTCCCCTGCCCTCCCCTCCCCTTCCTTCTTCCCCTCTCCTTTCCTCTTCCCCTCCCTTCTTCCCCTCCCCTCTTCCTTTCTCCTTCCCTCCTCTCCTCCCCCTTTCCTTTCCCCTCCTTTCCTCTCCCTCCTCTCCACTCTTCCCCTCCTCTCTTCATCTTCCCTCCCCTCTTCCACTCTACTCCCCTCCCCTCCCCTCCCCTCCCCTCTCCCTTCCTCTCACTTCCCAATTCCTCTCCCCTCCCCTCACTTCCCTTTCCTTTCCCTCCCTTCCCCATCCCTTCCCTCCCTTTCCCTCCTCTCCTGCTTCCTCCTTCCTCTTCTTTCTCATTCTCTCCATATTCTTCCTTCCTTCTCCCAGTCTCTCTCTGTCTTTTTCTCTCTTTCTATGTCTGTAGTTTGACTTTAGAGCTGCACATGTAATATAAGGATTGTTGTGTACTTTTGTTCTGCTAAAATGCTTACATTATTTATATCATTACATAAAATTATAAAAATCTATTGAATATTATTAAAAGACATATGATGACATTTGTTTTTATTAGTCTGAATAGTTACTACATTTTTACCTTCTTTTGACTGGCATAAAGCCCACCATTAGAAGCCCATCTAAGTTTTTCTGCCTGAAATTCCTGCATTTTATCAAATTTGAAAGATAAAATTACTTTTTTATAACTTATTTATTATTTATTTGGGTATCGGTAGTGATAACTCCATTTTCATTTCAAATTTTGTTAATTTGGGTTTTCTCTCTCTTCCTTTTGGTTAATTTAGGTAGGGGTGTATTAATCTTATTGATTTTTTCAAAGAACCAGCTTTTTGACTGATGGATTCTCTGTATCATTTTCCTTATCTCAATTTTGGATATTTCTCCCCTGATTTTGCTAATCACCTCTCTTCTACTACTTTTGGGATCACATTGCTCCAGTGCCTCTACAGTTTAAGCTTCATTGTTAAGTTATTTATTTGTGATGTTTCCATTTTTTTGATGTAGGCATTAAGAGTTATGAACTTATTTCTTAAGACAGCTTTCATTGCTTCCCAAAGATTTTGATAAGTTGTATTTTCATTATCATTTGCTTCCAGGAAATCTTGGATTTCCTTTGTAATTTCTTCCTGAATCCAATTCTCATTCAGCATCATAGTGTTTAGTTTCCAGGAATTAGTGCATTTTCTGTTGTACATTGTGTCGTGGATGTCGAGTTATTTTTTAAATTTTTTATAATATTTATTTATTTATTTTTATTTCTATTCATACAAACTTAACAGGTACAGGGGTTCCTTCCCTCCCTCTCCGCATCCCCTTATGCCCCCCTCCCCTCCCCTTCCCTCCCCATTCCCCAGTGCCTCCCCCTCCCATCCCCGGAGTATCTTTTAATGAGCATGCCAAACTCTCCTCTGGGTCCTCCTCTCAGATGAGGTGCAAGGACCCAGGGGCATTTCCCAGAACCATTTCCTGTGTTCCCTTTAAGCATGGGAACTCTACTGTGGCTGTCAATCCCTTGCCTGCAAGTATCCTAGTGCCTTTAGCAAACGCTAGACTTTCTGGGGTCAATAGTGTGCTAGACACTGCATAGGACATGCAAAGTCCAAAATGTGATTGCTTCAGCCCTAACTTGTGTGGAGTATCTTAGACATCATTACTCCTCCCATTCTTATGCTTTTACAATCTTAACGCCCCCTCTTCCGCAAATTGTCCTGAGCTTCAGGATGGGGAGAGATTAGAATGGCTTAGTTCCAGATGGTTGATATAGAGTCTCTGATGTTATGGTTTATGGTTTGTTGATTTATTTTTTTCGGTTTTGCTGCTCCTGAAATGCCCTTCACTCCATCCTGATGGGTATTGGATGTCACCCTCTGGCCAGAGATAAAAAGCTGTTAAATTAGAGTCTTGTTATAAGAGTATATTCAAAGGTAGATGTAATAAAAGTAAGAAACCGCTCTGAGAGAGGGGTCAATCACCCATTAGTGAAATGGTTACTTTCTATCTGCCAGACTATACGCCCTCCCCTTCTGGTAAGATCATACCCTATCAGTTGTAAATGATCAGGAAGGAAAGTCTGTGAACTTAACCAGATGTCTCATTACTTACTTGCAGTCCTTGATGGTGGCCTATTTTCTCTGCTGTAAAATGGTCCCCTTTCTCCTTGTTACTGGTGTGTCCCTTCTTCCTTATCCCTCCTGTTCATAGTCTTAGCAATTACTGTAGTTATTACAGAGATTTATCTTTGAGTGTCTCTAAGTTGGTTTGGTACTAGGAGCCACCTATTAGGAAGTACACACGTTGCTTAATTTTCTGCATCCGGGATAGTTCACTCAGAATAATTGTTTCTAATTTCATCCACTTCCCAGCATATTCCATTAATTCATCATTTTTGATGGTTGAGTAGTACTCCATTGTATAGATGAACCACATTTTCCTTATCCACTCATCAGCTGTTGGCCATTTGGGTTGATTCTATGACTTTGCTTCTGTTCAGATAAAGAGATTGTAACACGAGCTCAAAGGCAACCCAAAGAATGGGAGAAAATCTTCACTAAACACATATCCGATAGAGCTTAATTATCCAGAGTGCACAAAGAACTTAGAAAACTAAATACCAAGGAAACCAATGGCCCAATTAAAAAATGGGCCCTGGAACTGAAAAGAAACTTTACCAAAAATGAAATTAAAATGTCTTACAAATATCTTTAAAAATGTTTCGCATCCTTAGCCATTAGGGAAATGCAAATCAAACTTCCCTAAGATATTATCTCACCCCGGTCAGGATGGCAAAAATACACAATACAAACAACAACATATGCTGGAGAGGATGTGGAGAGAGGGGAACTCTCTTACATTGCTGGTGGGAATGTAGGCTCATACAGCCACTCTGGCGAGCCGTCTGGAGATTCTTAAAGAAATTAAAGATTGAAATACCATATGACACCGTGATTCCACTTTTGGGAATAACCCTCCAAACAGCAAAAATTCACCTCGATAGCACAAGCACGACCATGTTCATAACAGCACTGTTTACAATAGCAAAGTCATGGAATCAACCCAAATATTTTTTTTAATTTTTATTTGTTTTTAGTTACCTCATTTTATTATCATTTGAAAAGAGACGTAAGACTCTATGAGCTCTGAGGGCACTCCCAGATCTTTTATTTTTAAATACTGTATTTATTTATTTATTTTCCGCTCATAAAAATTTAGTAGGTAACCCGTTCCCCTCCCTCTCACCACCCCTCCCTGGACCTCCTTGTTGCCTCCCCCCTTTTCCTCTGTCTTTCCCCCCTCCCTCCCTTTCTCCCAGTGCTCTCTGTCCCCCATTCTTGGAGCATCCTTTAATGTATATGTCAAACTTTTCTCTGGGTCGTCCTCTCTAATGAGGTGTAAGGATTCAGTGGCATTTTCTAGAACTCTTCCTTGTTGTTCCCCTTATGTATAGGGACACTATTGTGGCTGTTAATCCCTTGCTTCTAAGGATCCTAGTGCCTTTAACCCATGCTAGACTTTGAGAGACCAATGATATGTTGGTCATTGCGCAGGTCATGCAAAGTCCTATTATGATTGCTTTGGCCCTAACCTGTGTGGAGTATGTTGCATATCGTTGCTTCTCCCCATCTTTGGGCTCACACAATCTTAGCACCCCCTCTTCCGAAAATTTTCCTGAGCTTCAGGATGGGCAGAAATTAGGCTGGCCTGGTTCCAGGTGGTTGATATAGACTCTTTGATGTTCTGAATTATGGTTTGTTGATTTTTTTTCAGTTTTGCTGCTCATGCAATGACCTTGGATCCATCCTGATGGGTATTGGATGTCAACCCCTGGCCAGAGAGAAAAAGCTGTTAATATAGAGTCTTATTATAAGAGTAGATTGAAAGGTAGATGGAATAAGAGTAGTTGATCGCAGTGAGTGGGGAGGGGGGCAGTCTCCCATTTGCAAAATGAATACCTATTATCTGTCAGATTGCAGCCTTCCCTCTCTTGTGAGATCATATCCCATCAGTTGCAAGTGACCAGGAAGAAAAGTCTGTGAGTTTAACCAGATGTCTCATTATTTACTTGCAGTCCTTGATGGTGGCCTATTTTCTCTGCTGTAGCATGATCCTCTCTCTCCTTTTTGCTGGTGGGGCCCTCCTTCCCCTCCATCCCTGCTTATAATCTTTGCAATTACTGTAGGTATTACAGAGATTTATCTTTGAGTGTGTCTCTAAGTGGGTTTTATACTAGGATCCACCTGTCAGGGAGTACATATGGCTCTTAATTTTCTGTGACTGGGATACTTCACTCAATATAATTGTTTCTAATTCCATCCATTTCCTGGCAAATTTCATTAATTCATCAATTTTGATAGTTGAGTAGTATTCCATTGTATGAATGTACAACATTTTCCTTATCCACTCGTCAACTGTTGGGCTTTGGGTTGATTCCATGACTTTGCTATTATAAACAGTGCTGCTATGAACATGGTCATGCTTGTGATATTGAGGTGAATTTTTGCTGTATGGGGAATTATTCCCAAAGGTGGAATAGGAGGATCATATGGCAATTCAATCTTTAACTTTTTTAAAAATTGCCATACGACTCGCCATAGTGGTTGTATAAACCTGCATTCCCACCAGCAATGTAGGAGAGTTCCCTTCTCTCCACATCCTCTCCAGCATTTAGTATTGTTTATATTATGGATTTTTGCCATCCTTACTGGGGTGAGATGATATCTCAGAGAGGTTTTGATTTGCATTTCCCTGATGGGTAAGGACGTGGAGCAGTTTTTGAGATATTTGTTAGACATTTTAATTTTATCCCTGGTCAAGTTTCTCTTAAGTTCCAAGGTCCTTTTTTTATTGGGCCATTTGTTTCCTTAGTGTTTAGTTTTCTAAGTTCTTTGTGCACTCTGGACAATAGATCTCTATCAGATATGTGGTTAGTGAAGATTTTCTTCCATTTTGTGGGTTGTCTTTTTGCTCGGGTTACAATGTCTTTATTTGAACAGAAGCTCTTTAATTTCATAAGATCCCATCTGTTGAGTGTTGTTTGTAGTGACTATGCTATTGGATTTCCATTTAGGAACTATTAACCTAGCTCAGTCAGTTCAAGGGAGTTCCCTACCCTTTCAATTAAGCTTTTTTATAGTCTCCAACCTTATATGGACGTCCTTGATCCATTTGGAATTAGTTCTTGTATATGATGACAAATTTGGGTTGAGCTTTAATCTTCTGCATGTGAATATCCAGTTTCTCCAGCACCATTTGTTGAAGAGGCTGTTCTTTTTCATTGGATTTTTTGGGTGCCTTTGTCAAAGATCAAATGGCTGTAGTTGTGTGGGCTTATATCTGCATCTTCAACTCTTATCCCTTGATCTGTGTGTCTATTTTGGAGCCAGTACCAGGCTGTTTTTAAAACTATGGATTTGTAGTATAGACAGGTTTGGTATGGTGCTACCTCCAGCAGTGTTTTTGTTACTCAGGATTTTTTTTTGCTATCCTGGGTCTTTTGTGCCTCCATATGAATGTTGATATTGTTTGGTAAATTCTTTCAAGAATTACTTTGGGATTTTATTTGTATAGGATTGGATCTGTATATTGCCTTTGGTAGGATGGTCATTTTTATGATGTTGATTCTGCCAATCTGGGAACATGGGAGGTCTTTCCACCTTCTGATGTCTTCTGTAATTTCTTTCTTTAGGGTTGTAAAGTTTTTATTGTAAAGATCACTTACTTCTTTGGTTAGGATTATACCAAGGTATCTCATTTTTTTAGGGGCTATAGCAAATGGGATTGTTTCTCTCAGGGCTTTTTCACTTCTTTCATTCTGGGCATATAGAAAGGCCATTGATTTTTGTACATTTATTTTGCATCCTGCCACCCTGCTAAACTTCTGCATTAGTTCCATGAGTTTCCTGGTGGAGTTTTTGAGATCGCTCAGGTATAAGATCATGTCATCAGCAAATAGAGACAACTTGATTTCTTCCGGGCTGATATGAATCCCTTTTATCTCTCTTTTTTGTCTTATGGCCTCAGCTAAGTCTTCAAGTACAATATTGAATAGAAGTGGTACGAGTGGACAGTCTTGTCTAGTTCCTGATTGAAGCAGGAATGCTTCAAGTTTTTCACCATTGAGTGTAATCCTTGCTGTAGGCTTGATGTATGTAGCTTTTGCTATATTGCCAAAGGTTTCATTCCAACCATCTCTAGAGTTTTGATCATAAAGGGCTGTTGGATTTTGTCAATAGCTTTTTCTGCATCTATTGGGAGTATCATGTGGTCTTGAACTTTGGACTGGTTTAAGTGGTGAGTTACATATATTGATTTGCATATGTTGAACCAACCTTGTGTGCTGGGGATAAACCTACTTGATCCCCGTGGATGATCTGTTTGATATGTTTTTCAATCTGGCTTGCTAAGACATTGTTGAGAATCTTTGTATCTATGTTCATCAAAGAGATTGGCCTCTAGTTTTCTTTTTTAAGTGTATGTTTTTTAAGTGTAGGTTTTGGGATTAAGACAATATTAGCTTCATAGAACAAATTTGGTAGTGTTCTTTCCTTTGCTTTTTGATGGAACAGTTTAAGGAGTATTGGTGTCATTAGTTCCTTAAATGTCTGGTAGTACTCTGTGCTGAATCCATCTGGTGCAGGACAGTTTTTGGTGGGGAGATTTGAGATTACTTCATCAATTTCCTCATATGTTATAGGTCTATTTAAATAATTCAAAACTTACTGATTCAATTTAGGTAAGTTGTGCTTTTTAAGGAATTCATCCATTTTTTTCTTGTCAAATTTCACAGAGTATAAGTTTTTGAAATATGATGTAATTCTCTGAATTTTATGGGTATTGGTAGTGGTAACTCCATTTTCATTTCTAAGTTTGGAAATTTGGGTTTTCTCTCTCTTATTTTTGGTTAATTTAGCTAGGGGTGTGTCAATCTTATTGATTTTTTCAAAGAACCAGCTTTTTGGCTGGTTGATTCTCTGTATCGTTTTCCTTATCTCAATTTTGGATATTTCTCCCCTGATTTTGCTAATCTCCTCTCCTCTACTACTTTTGGGATTGGAATTGCTCTAGTGCCTCAAAAGCTTTAAGTTGCATTGTTAGGTTATTTATTTGTGATGTTTCTGTTTATGTGATGTAGGCATTAAGAGCTGTGAACTTACTTCATAGGACAGCTTTCATTGTGTTCCAAATAATTGATAAGTTTTATTTTCATTATCATTTGCTTCCAGGAAATCTTGATTTCCTTTGTAATTTCTTCCTGAATCCAATTTTCATTCATCATCACAGTGTCAGTTTCCAGGTGTAAGTATATTTACTGTTGTTTGTTGTGTTGTGGATGTCAAGCTTTAGGCCATGGTAGTCTGACAGGGTACAAGCTAAAATTTCAACTTTCTTGTATATGTGGAGACTTGTTTTGTGGATCAATATGTGGTCTATTTTGCGGAAGTTTCCATGTGCTGCTGAGAAAAACGTGTACTCTTTGTTGCATGGATGAGAAATTCGATAGAGATCTGTAAGGCCCATTTCAGTAAAAGCTACATTAAGTTCCAATGTGTTTCTGTTTAGTTTTTGACCTGTTTATCTATCCTATGTTGATATGGCCTTGTTGAAGTCCCCACGAAATATCATTTGGGGGTTGATTTCTCGCTTTAGTCGCTGTAGGATTTGCTTAATGAATGTGGAGGTGCCAGAATTAGGTGCATATATGTTAGTATTGTGAAGACATCCTAATGAATTGTGTCTGTGACTAAAATGTAGTATCCATTTGTGTCTCTTATTTTTTTTTTTTGATTTGAAGTCCACTTTGTTTGATAGCATAATAACTAACCCTGCCTGTTTCCTGGTTCCATTAGCTTGCAAAATTTTGGACCAGCCTTTGGTTTTTAGGATGTGCCTATATCTTTTGTGGTGAGATGAATTTCCTGAGGGCAGCAGATTGATGGGTTGTGATTTTAATCCAAGTTTGTAATCCATGTCTCTTGATCTTTGAGTTAATTCCATTGACATTTAGTGTTATAATGAAGAAATTATTTTTAATTCCGGACAATTTTTATGTTTAGTGTGTTTTGTCAGTGTATTATTTGGCTTTTAGGTATTGGTGGTATTATACTTCCCTTCTGTCCTCCTGAACATGCTTGTTTTTCCCTTCAAGCTTGAGTATAATTTCTAGCACTTTTTGAAGGCCTGGTTTGGTAGACATATAAGCCTTCAAGTTGTCTTTATGATGGAAAACTTTTCTTTCTCCTTTGATCATGATGGATAGTTTTGCTGCGTATATCAGCCTGGGTTGACATTTTTGCTCATTTAATACTTACAGTACGTCTCTCCAAGATCTTGCTTTTACTGTTTCCATTGAGAAGTCCTTTGTTATTTTAATAGGTTTGCCTTTAAAAGTGACTTTTTTTTTTCCTTGAAGCTCTCCACACCTTTTTTTTGTCTTGAATGTGGAGTCTTTTGACTATTCTTTGCTATGGTGATTTTCTATTTTGGTCATATCTGTTTGGGGTGTGGAATGCCTCTTGTATTTGGATGGGCCTCTCATTCTTCAAATAAGGGATGTTTTCATTTATGATAATTTGAAAAATTTCCTCATGTGTGGTATTTTGGGATTCTTGCTCTGGTATTTCATGAATACACATGTTAGGCTTCTTCAGGGTGTTCCATAACTCTTGAATATTTCTCTCCAGTTTCTTTGTGGCTTTAACAACCTCTTCCATTGAGCTGGTTAATACTCCAACTTTGTCTTCAAGGTCTGAAATTCTATTTTCTTCTTTGTTGGTTATGCTGATAAGGCTCTCTGTTGAGTTCTGGGTTGAAGATAACTTGTCTTTTAGTTCAGTTTTAAACTCTGCTTGAGTCTCTTTTAACTGCTCTATTGCTATTTTTGTTTCTTGAACTGTTTTTCTCAACTCCTCCAAAGTGGTTGATGTGCTTATTTAACTACTCCTGAATTTCCTCTTTCATAGTGATGATCATGGTAATGATCATATTTTAAAGTCATTATATTCGGCCTGGCTATGTTGGCTATTTTCTGTGAATTTGTTCTGGTTAGAATCTATCATTATGCAGTTAATTCTTTCAGTGCGAGATTTGTCTTCTTGGGTTTTGTTTCCCATGGATCTTTGCTTTGACTTGGGCATTGTTGTTTTGTCTAAGATCTTTCAGTTTCTGATGGCTGGAGAGGTGGCTCAGGGGTTGAACCTCTGCCTTGCGGGCAGAAGGTCCCGAGTTCAGATCCTAGACCCCACGTATAGATGCTAGGGGGAAGCGGGGGCGGCCTGCGTTTTGGTCCTGGTAGGGAAGAGCCTGTGAATCCCGCGGCAGAATAAACAAAGAGGAGGAGGTGGAGGAGTTCATGGTGGTTCCCGAATTCGTCCGTGGTTCTACATACACACATGCATGCACACACATACATACACACACGCACACACACATACACTCACAATTGAATAATTAATAATAAAAATTTTTTTAAAAAAAGATCTTTCAGTTTCTGTGTGTTTTTGACTGAATTGATTAAGTTGGTATTATTACTCTCAGGTAGTTATTACTAGTGTTTGGCTTGGAGTTGGGTACGTTTGTCTTTTTGTTATTTCCTAGATGATGCTGTTAGCCTGTTAGTACATCAATTAATTCAGGTTTAATAGACAGGGGATGAATATTAGTATGGTAGTACACTTTTACCATTTAGTACCTTGGTGAGCAGTGGCATAATAAGTTGTATATGTTTTGGGGGTGGCTATTTGGAAATGTTAATCTACAGTGATTAATAATTGAAAGTAGCAGAATAGTAAAAATGGGGTTTACTTATCTTTGGGCTGGATGTGAAGAATATCTCCCATGTGATCAGATGATTTTGCAGGACTTCAGATGTATGGCATTTGAGAGTGTGTGTGAGGTGTTGAAATCCTTACTATTACATGTTTGGTTTGATTTATGTTTTATCCATCATAGTTTTTTTAATGGGTGTGAAACTAGGTTTGGAGTATATAGGTTTAGAATTGTGAGCTCCTCTAGATGTATTTTTCCTTTGACAAGTATGTAGAATTCTTCTGTATCTCTTAGATATGTTTTGTTTTCAAACCAAAGTTTGTTGGATATTAAGATGGATAATCCTGCTTATTTCCTAGTTGCATGTGCTTGGTATATCTTTGACCATGATTTTCACCATAAGATTCTGCCTACCTTTCAAAATGAGATATATTTCTTGGAGGCCACATATTAATGACTTCTGGATATTTTTGTCTTTTAAAGAAATGGATAATAAATTTATGTTTTTCTCCCACATTCTATTTTTTCCTAATCACACAAGCTCAATAGTATTCCCATCTTCTTCATCGCGTCCCCTCCTCAGTCACTTGCACTTTCCCCTTCTCCCCTTCCTTTCAACCTTTCCTTCTTCCTCCTTTCCCAGTGCCTTCCACTTCCTTCTTCCCATTCCCTGGAGCATCCTTTTGTGTGAATGCCAAACCTCTCTATTATTTCTCCACCATAGTGAGGGTTCAGGACTCAGTGCCATAGACAAGAGTCCCTTCATGGGCTCCCCATTATAATGAGAACTCTATTATGACTGTTAATTCCTGGCCTTTAAAGATCCCACTGCCTGGAACTTTGTCCCCTGTGATCCATGCTAGACTTTGGGGGATCATTGACATGTTAGCCATGTGCAGGTCAGGCAAAGTCCAATTCTTTCTGCGGAAGCTCTAACTTGTGTGGAGTATCTTGCATATCATTGGTCCTCCCCACCTTTAGGCTTTTACGATCTTGCCACCAGCTCTTCCGCAAGGATCCCTGAGCTTTAGGATGGGGAGAGATTTGGCTGGCTGGTTCCAGGTGATTAATGTAGGATCTTTGGTGTTCTGTATTATGGTATGTTGTTGTTTTCATTTTGCTTTTCCTGCACTATTCTTGGCACTATTCTGATTGGTAGAAGATCACCTTCAGACTAAAGATAAAAGACAGATTTAAAGGCAGATGTGAATATAAGGAGACTCAAAGGTAGATGAAAGAATAGGAATAGGATACAGCAGTGAAGATAGGTCAGTGTCCCATTGCAGGATGGTTACTGTCTATCTGCCTGTCCCTATACTCTCCATGATTGTTGATAACAAACCTATTCAATCCCATGTGACCAGGAAGGGAAGTAAGGGTGAGCTTCACTACATGTCTTGCTACTTACATGCAATACTTGACCGTGGCCTATTTTCTCTACTGAAGCATGATCCCCTATCTCTTTTTTTTGAGGCCCTCCTTCTCCTTCCCTCTTGTTTATAATCCTTTGTGATTGCAGTAGGTATTACAGAGATTTACCTTTGAATATATTATTAAGTGTGTTTGGATCTAGGATCCACTTATTAAGGAGTACATATGGTGTTTAACTTTCTGTGTCTGGTATACTTCACTCAATATAATTTTTTCTAATTCCACCCATTTCCCAGCAATTTTCATTAATTCATCTTTTTTGATGGCTGAGTAGTATACCATTGTATAAATGCACCATATTTTCCTTATCCATTCATCAACTGTTGGGTATTTGGATTGATTCCATGCCTTTGCTATTGTAAACAGTGCTGCAGTGAACATGACTGTGCTCTTGTCACTGTAGTGAATTTAAATTGTAGAAGACCCTGGAAGGTGGAAAGACCTCCCATGCTCCTGGATCAGCAAAATCAAAATCATAAAAATGGGGGCTAGAGAGGTGGCTCAGGGGTTAAGCCTCTGCCTTGCAGGTGGAAGGTCCTGAGTTCTGATCCTAGACCCCACATGTAGACACTGGGCAGGCGTGGGGGCAGCCTGTGCTTCTGGTCCTTGTAGGGCGGAAACTGTGAATCCCGGGGCAGAGTAAACAAGGAGGAGGTGGAGGCGGTCCATGGTATTCTCAAATTCATCCGTGATTCTACACACAAACACACACACACACACACACACACACACACACACACACACACATGCGCACACATACACATTTGAATTAATACTAAAATTTTTTTTAAAAAATCATAAATTGACCATCTTACCAAAAGCAATATACAGATTCAATGCTATACCAATCAAAATCTCAAAGCAATTCTTTAATGAAATTGACCAAATAATCTCAAAATTCATATAGAAGCTCAAAAGGCCCAGGATAGCAAAAACAATACTGAGTTTAAAAAAAAAAAAAAAAACCCTGCTGGAGGTATCACCATACCAAACCCTAATCTATACTAAAAATCTATAATAATAAAAACAGCCTGGTACTGGCTCCCAAACAGACATGTAGATCTATGGATAAGGATTGAAGATCCAGATATAAGCCCACACAATTACAGCCATTTGATCTTTGAGAAAGGGGCCCCAAAAGCTCAATTGAAAAAGAACAGCATCTTCAACAAATGGTGCTGGCAAAACTGGATATCCTCATGAAGAAGAGTAAAACTGGACCTGTACTTGTCACCATGCACAAAAATTAATTCTAAATGGATCAAGGATCTCAATATTATGCCTGAGAATATAAAATTCCTAGCTGAAAGGGTAGAGAACTCTCTCAAGATGATTTGGTTAGGCTAACAGCTCCTAAACAAAAATCCAATAGCACAGACACTTGAACCAACACCCAAAAAATGAGATCTTATGAAATTGAAGAGCTTCTGTTCACATAAAGAGACTGTAAACTGAGCAAAAAGGCATCCCACAGAATGGGAGAAAAATCTTCACCAACCACATATCTCATAGAGCTCTATTACCCAGAGTGCAAAAAGAACTTAAAAAACTAAACACCAAGGAAATAAATGGCCCAATTAAGAAATGGGCCTGGGAACTCAAAAAGAAACTTTTTCAGGTACAAAACTGAAAAATTTTTAAAAAATGCTCCATATCCCTAACCATCAAGGAAATGGAAATCAAAACTTCCCTGTGATATCATCTCACCCAGGTCAAGATCGCAAAAATCCACAATATGAAAAACACCAAATGTTGGAGAAGAGAACTCTCCTATATTGCTGGTTGGAATGCAAGCTTATGAAATCGCTCCGGTGATCAGTATGATGATTTCTAAAAAAGTTAAAAATTAAAATGCCATATGACCCTGCTATACCACTTCTGGGAATAATCACACATAATGCAGAATTATGGCTTTTAATCTGTGCTGTTAACCTTTGTCTCTTGATTGGGGAGTTGATTCCACTGATGTATAAGGTTATAATTCATAAGGTTTATTGATAACTGTCAGTTTTTGAGTTAGTTGGGGTTTTTTTTGTGTTAGCAGTTCTTTGCTTTGTAGGCATATTGACATTCTTTTTTCTTTTTATATTCTTGATTGTTTTGATCAGTTTCATCTGTCTTGAGAATTTTTTCTAATATCTTCTGTAGGTCTGGTTTGGTAGATAAGAAAGATTTTAGGTTTTTTTTCAGGAAATATTTTTATTTTGCATTCAAGCATGACTGATACTTTGGCTGCATATAACATCCTGGGTTGGAATTTTTTATCTTTCATGACTTGGATAATGTCCAAACTCTTCCAAACTCTTCCGACTTTTACTGTTTCCTTTGAGAAGTCAGCTGTTATTCTCATAGACTTGCCTTCTGTTATTCTAATAGACTTTGCTTTTCTCGCCTGCAGCTCTCAATACATTCTCCTTGTTCTGTATCTGAGATGTTGTTACTGTAATTTGTCTTATTATACTATTTTTTCATATTTGTATGGTGTGCAATATGTGTCTTGTAATTGGATGGGCCTCTCCTTAGGTGTGGGACATTCCCACTTGTGATTGATTGAACAATTTGTGCTGGAGAGTTGTTTTCTTTATTATTTCTTTTTTGGTTTCTTGTCCTGGGATTTCATGATTTTGTAGCTTTGACTTCTTCATGATATCCCATAGTTCTCGAATATTCCTTTCATGACTTTTTAGTCTTCTCAGTGTTGTTGATTAAATAAGCCTGCTCTGTCAGCTTCCAGATTTAACATTCTATCTTTTGCTTGGTCCACTCTGTGTGTGAAGTTCTCTGGTGGATTTTCAATTCCAGTAAACTTAGAATTGAGTTCCATCTGAATGTCAGGTTGGGGTTTTTTCACCTGTTCTAAACTTGTTTTTGTTTCCTCTGCTTGCTTTTACATCTCAGATAATTTTTTATTATTTTTCTGTTCATATGAGGTCTTTCAATTATTCATTTCCTTTTTGAGCTCCTCATGTTCCTTTTTTCATTCATGATATTCCTTTTGTAGTTCTTCATTAATCTTCATTGATCATGTCAATAACTTTTCTTTGGAAGGCATTATCCTCAGTGTTGCTTTCCTGATGGTGTCTATGAATTATCCTGGTTATAATCTGTTATAAGAAGGTTGGTGTTTTTTTGTAGGAGACATATTTTCCTGGTACTTAGTGCATTTTGTTGTTTTGATGGTGTGATTTGGGCATTTTCTGTTATGTCTGTGACTGATTTCTTTGGTAGCTGTTTTTGCTCTCTGGAGGCACCTTTCTGGGAAACATCACAGGTTTTGGGTGAGATCTTCTAGTTGAATGAGATGGCAGTCCTCTGTTGTCGGGATCCATACCTGGGGGGGGCTGGAGCATGTGGGAGATCCTTCCCCTAACTCCAGGGGTTATTACCTGGTGCAGGGGTTAGTACTGGGGACCTGGAGCATGTGAATGGTTCATTTGATGGTTGATTTTTTTAATGTTTTCATTTGTGTTTGTAGGTGAACATGTGTGTGTGTGTTGTGGAGTGTGTAAGGAGATCAAGGTAGCTCTGGGGAGTTGGTCCTGTCTTTCCATTAAATTGTGCTATAGTGATTGAATTTGGGATTGGGGCTTCAGGGCAAGTGCCTTTGCAAACTGAGCCATTTCAAAGTTCCAATTGATCTTGAATGGTGATCTTCCTTAATAAGCACCTTGAAATTATGAAAGCATAGTTCTGTGTGTGTGTGTGAAAATGTTGTCGGAGAAATTTAACTACAAACTGTAAAACTGAATAAGTCTCTGGAATTTATTTCTATTTTCACCTTGATATATTTATGTGTTCCAGTGCTTCCAATCTGTATTGCTTCTAGTATACATCAATGAGCCTTTATATGATAATTCCATAGAATATGATGGTTTCCCTATGCTAAATGGAATGTATATTTTTCATCTGCAAATTTCAGTAGCTGAACAAAGATGCTTGCAGTAGTTGTAGCAGTTCGCTTACATGGTTAGTGATAAATCACCATCAAATTGCTTAAGGGAACAAGGGGTTTATTTTCTTATGACAGTCCAGTTACAGTTTGTAGGCCAGTGTGACAGAAGAGCCCCAACACCAGCCTGAGGGAACTGGCCACACCATCTCTACATAATGGCTGAGAGAAAGATGATCCTTACTTGACAGATCAGCATATCTGGCCAAGTGTCACAAAGATTCTGACTCTCTCAACCAGTTTTTGCTTTATTGCAGGGGCTAATCCCACCCACGTGGGCCTTCCCCATCAGCTAGACAATCTCCTGCAGGTTTGCTCTGGGCTTAAACCAACCACTAATTCTCCACAATGTGCCCAGAGCTCAAATCCTCAACTATCAAGTTGACATCTGTGCCAAACTATGACACTCCACCCCTTTTCAACTTGACACAAAAACAGCACTTTTAAACTGTAACCTTCAATCCTTGTCCCCACAGATGTTAAATTTATCTTAAATATAAATACATTTCTTAGATAAATTTAAAATGTTCTTTCATTAAAACTTCAGTTCCAACATCTTATTTTATTTTCTTACTTTTTTTTCTTTTTTTATTTCTTCCACTCATACAAAATTGATAAGTACCCCATTCGCCTCCCTCCTTCCACCCCTCCTTTGACCCCCTTGCTTCCTCCCCTCTTTTCCCCTTCCTAGCCCTCCTCCTTCCATTTCTTCCAGTGCCCCTTCCCCTCCATTCCTGGAGCATCCTTTAATGTGCATGTCAAACTTGCCTCTGGGTCCTCTTCTCTGATGAGGTGTAAAGACTCAGTAGCATTGGCTAGTGCTCTTTTTTGTGTTCCCATTTAGTATAGGAGCATTGTTGTGGCTGTTAGTCCCTTGCCTCTAAGGATCCTAGTGCCTGTGATCCATGCTAGATTTTGTGGGTTCAATGATATATCAGTTCCAACATTTTAAAAGTTCAAAGTTTCTTAACCTTAAGTGTGTTATTAAATCAAAATAAGTTAAGTACTTTAAAACAGACAAAACATTAAATCAGAAGGATCTTGAATAATAAGAAAACATTAAAAAGATCAAAGTCCAGTGAATCAAATACCACATCCTTTACTTCAATCTTCATCTCTGATGCTTATCACATAGTCAAAGTGGCTCAAAAATTCTAAGCATTCCCAATCTCTATTTGCAGTTCAAAGTTGTAGAAGCAGAGTTCCTGTGAACCAAGCTGAATCTCCACTCATAGCCATCCTCTGCATACATCCCATGATTAGGGCATCTCAATCAACACTCTGCCTTTGCCTCTGCAGCTATAAGCTTCACTTTTCCTTGCAAGGACTCTATGCCTGCCGCTTGGTGCCAAGCTTTTGCTGCTCTCCATGAACCCCTTAATTGTACACCAAAACCAGTACCCCATGAGGGATGCTACCAGATTCCACAGCAAGGATGAAACATAGTTTGGTTCACCTGAGACACAGCTGTACCAACTTTTGTGTGATGATTCTGGAAAAGCCTCTTTCTAGGCAACCAAATCTTCCAAATGCCAAGAAATAGCTTCAGCTTGGACTTTTGATCCTTGAAGAAATCTGGGTTTTCAAACCTCTGAAATACCATTAGGTGGTATTTATGTCTTCCATTAACCCAGTTAAAGCACTAGGCTTTCCTTCACTGATGTTTATTTGACTAAAGGCAGCTGTTTCCTTTCTACATCCAGAGCTTCATGGCCATCAACACAGCTCTCTTTTAGCAAGCAAGTCCATCATCTTCAAATTCAGCTTTATCAAAGTCCTTGTCTCCTTCATTTCAAACTGGGCCAAAACAATATACAACTCTCTCAGCACTGCCATTGCTGTGGTCAGCCTGCATGGTTGCTGATAAATTACCATCAAATGGCTTAAGGGAGCAAGGGATTTATTTTCTTAACTGATAGTCTGGTTACAGTCCAGCTTGACAGGAGAACACAACCAGGTCAAGGGAACTGGCCACACTATCTGTACATAATGGCTGAGAGAGGAACAATCCTTACTTGCCAGACCATCTTTTCTAGCTAAGTATGCATAAGAATGCAACCAGCTCTCAGTATTTTATTGATATGTTCAGGGCCTACTCTGACCCACCACGGGCTGGGCCTTCCCCATCAGCTACACAATCTCCTGCAGTTCTGCTCTGGGCCTAATCCAACCACTAATTCTCCACAAATGTGCCCAGAGCCCAAACCCTCAACAGTCAAGTTGAACCTGTGCCTAACTATGACAGCCATTATTTAATTGGCCCACTAAACTCTGTTCAAATGTTTTTGCATCCACAAAAGTCTTCAACTATTTCCAAATTTCTCAACTAAAATGTTCAAAATCTGCAAAAGTCACATAACCAGATTTATCAGCAACACCCCACTTCCCAGGTACCAAATTCTGTAGCAGTTTGCCTGCATGGTTGCCAAAAAATCACCATCAAATGACTTAAGGGAACAAGGGATTTATTTTCTTACAATAGTCCAATTACAGTTCATAGTCCAGCTTGGCGGGAGAGCATGCACCAACTCTAGGGCCAAGAGAACTGGTCACACCATCTCTACATAATGGCTGAGAGGGATGATTCTTACTTGTCAGATCAGCATGTCTGGCCAAGTATATACAAGGATATACAAGAGCTGACTCAACCAGCTCTCTGTACTTTATTCCAGGGACTAATCCCACCCACCTGGGCCTTCCCCGTCAGCCAATCTCCTGCAGGTTTGCTCTGGGCTTAAACCAATCAATAATTCTCCACAAATGTGCCCAGAGTTCAAACCCTCAACTAGTTGACATCTAATCATGACCAGAGTGATTTTTCTTTTTTAGATTCTTCACATGTTCTCAGTCTGTTATACTTTAATTAATATTTTTAAAACTTCATTTGAAACATTGTTAGCTGAGATTTAAAATATTTCTAAAGCAGGATACTTGCACAGAAAATGTGGAAAGGAATGCTTACTTCAAGGAGGCAGTTTTATGTGCATACTATACACTTTGTGATGTCTTATCCAAAAACACAGCACAAAGCCAGTGAAGAAGAGTAGAAATTTCTTTTACTTCGTCTCAAAGCCTGGTTGCTTTTTCTCCCATGTAAATCGATTGTATGTTCAACAAATATTGATTAGAGTTACATATGTGCATTAACCAAATCATAGCCTAAGATGTTGACCTGGCCATATAGCCTTTGAAAAGGTTATACCTGCACACAAATTGTATCATGCAGCCTTTTCTTTATTATGAAAGTGCCTTTGCCACAACATTACAATTATTAAATTTTAACTGTAAGTCCTGGAGTTTCCTTTTGTTTTCTTTCATTTTTTTTTACCAATTAAACTGTTTTTGTTCTTTATTTCTTTTATAATGTCTCCCAAAGAAACTCAAAACATATGTGTACCTCATGGCAAAACCTTAACTTGACATAGTCTTATGTACTTGGGCTGAGATTTGAAAGTAGATTACATCCACGGAAGTCTAGCTAGCCTAAGTAGAATAATGTGACCATATTCTAAAACAAACAAATTAAACAGTCCAAAAACTGAGTCAAAGCCTTCACCTCTTTAAATAGCTTCAATTTTTCCAGTGGTATTTGGTACATGGATGACATTGCTAGCTTATTAATGCCAATGTAATGTGGGATTGGGAGGTAATTAGCTCTATGGTAAATTTTTTTACTTCTTACACAAATAGCAATATTTGAAAAGAGAGGGGGCTAGTGAGATTGCTCAAGGGTTAAGACTCTGCCTTGCAAGCAGAAAGATCCTGAGTTTGGATTCCAAATGCCATGCAAAAATTCCAAAAAGAAATGGCAGCAGCCTGAACTTCTCGCTTTGGTAGGCCAAGCCTGGAGATCCCAGAGTGAAGCAAAAAAGAGGTAGAAGCAAACCAGGGTGATTCCGGGAGAGACATTCTTGTTTCTCCACAGGGAAACACAGTGCCCTCTGAGACACACACACACACACACACACACACACACACACACACACACACACAATAAATGAATAAATAACGTTCTTTTTAAAAATATAAAAAAGGACATCAGTTTAGTAAGAAACATTTAGCAATAATTGATTTAAAAGTTACAAAATTGGGCTAGAATGGTGACTGAAACTTCTGCTTTGCAAGCAAACAGACATGAGTATGGATCCCAAATCCAAAGTAGAAATGCTGGGAAGAAATGGTAATGTCCTGAAATCTGGCCCTAGAAAGACAAAGTCTGGAAAAACCCAAACTAAAGGAACAAGGAGATAGAGCAATCCAGAATGATTCCTGAAGTCACTCTTGGGCCCTTCACAGGCACACACACTCAAGTACTACTTTGTGCACATACAACATACACACAGAAACACACACACACACACACACACACACACACACACACACACATCTTTTTTGCAAACATTTATAAAATTGACAAAAAATATATTTTATTAGTTATGATCTAATAACAAAATGTGCTAGTAAAACAGATGTATTCTGATTATGGGAACTCACAGATTTACATTTTCTTAGACATACAGTCATCGACAGAAACATGGCCTGCATTCATATAAGGACACGTGTGGTTTTTCTTTCCTGGAGGATCTAATCTGCGTTAAAACAACAGCAACAGACTTTTAAGAAACCAAGATGTGGGAATTTCAAGTAGTATTTTTAATTTCATACTTCGAATCAGATAAAGTAAAACCAAGTCAAATAGAATAAAATGAGAAACTGTTGCAAGAGCAAAAGCAAGTGCCATGATGACCAAAAATCTTTAAGACAGTAAACTCAGTAGAAAACGTCAGCCACAGTTCAATCCTGAGTCTTTTATATGAGCAGAGTAGGGCTTCGAGGAACAAAAGAATGGCTCGGGTTTTTAAATTCATGAATTTACTTGAACTGTGGACAAATTTCTTCAAGGAATCTAACACATTAAAAATGCAAATGTTGTAAAGGTTTTGACATTACTTAGAAAGGACATGCACATTTTTCCAATGATGGCTCTTATGTAAGTGTGCATCATAGAATGTCGTAGCTCTTTGCTTTTTCTTGAATGCTCTTTCTATGCCAGACTTTCTACTGATGAGACATACAAAATAAAATTTCACCACTCTCACAAAGATCCAGACATACAAACACTGCACTTACATGGGTTGTTGCATGTTGGGACCATCTTCCCATGACCAGAGGGCATCAGTCTCATTCTTCTTGAGAATTATCCATCCTTGTATTTGAAACTGGGATAAATTCTCCTGTTGGCATAAAAAATCACAAACCACACAGCAACATTTTACGATATGTTGCTTCCATGACTCATGGGTTAGTGGCAGATGGTCAAGCCTGAGGACTTCAACAGACCCACTTACCATTGTATGCTGGGCTTCAAGATGTTGTCCCAATTCTAGTTTGGTTTCCTGGTACCATTACATGTTCTACTGGGGGGAACACCAGTAGATAGATAGATGATAGATAGATAGATAGATAGATAGATAGATAGATAGATAGATAGATAGATAGCGCTATCATGCTTCATCACTAGTGCTTCCAGCCCAGTCACAGTTACAATGAAACAGAGAAGCAGGAGTGTCTGACCTACCAGTTCTTCTGCAGTATCTGTGGTCAGAAGGTGAGATTTCAGTTCCCTACAGGCAACTTGACTTTTTGTCCAGGTTTTGGTTTCATTGAAAACATGATAGTAATTCTTGCCAAATGCCATCCAGTCAAGACAACAAAGATTACAGGAACCTTTTGGAAATGCAATATATCAAATGGATGTGCTGCATCATATATGACTATTCATTAGTATAACTAGTAGATTTGTGTGAAGTACATGAATGTTACATGGCAAGCAAAAGTCATACCCTTACTGGTTCTTTTTTTATTAATAATACATTTTTATTATTATTTTAGCTCATACAAACTTAATAGGTACACCAGTTCCCTCCCTCCCTCCTCCTCCCCGCTTACCCCCTGCTCCCCCTCCCCACCCCCTCCCTCCCCATCCCCCAGTGCCTCCCACCCCAATTCCCAGAGAGTCCTTTCTTGTGCATGCCTGATTTTCCTCTGGGCCCTCCTTTTCGATGATGTACAAGGACCCAGTGGCCTTTCCCTGAACCCTTTTCCGTATTCCCCTTAGGTATAGGAACACTGTTGTGGCTGCCAATCCTTTAGCTCCAAGGATCTTGGTGCCTTCAGCACATGCTAGACTTTGTGGGGTCAATAGTGTGTTGGACAATGTGCAGGGCATGCAAAGTCCAATTATGATTGCTTCAGCCCTAACTTGTATGGAGTATCTTACATATCATTGCTCCTCCCATCCTTTTGCTCTTACAATCTTACGGCCCCCTCTTCCGCAAATGTCCCTGAGCTTCAGGATGAGGAGAGATTAGTCTGGCCTAGTTCTAGGTGGTTGATATAGAGTCTCTGAAGTTCTGGATTGTGGTTTGTTGATTTTCTTTTGCAGTTTTGCTGCTCCTGCAATACCCTTCACTCCATCCTGGTGGGCATTGTATGTTACCCCCTGCCCAGAGACAAAAAGCTGTTAAACTAGATGTAATAAAAGTGGGAAACTACAGTGAGGGAGGGGTCTATCACCCATTTGCAAAATGGTTACTTTATATCTGCCAGACTATATGCCCTCCTCTTCTGGTGAGATCATACCCCCTCAGTAGTAAATGATCAGGAACAAAAGTCTGTGAACTTAATCAGATGTCTCATTACTTATTTGGGTCCTTGATGGAGGCTTATTTTCTCTGCTGTAACATGGTCCCTTCTCTGCTTGTTTCTGGTGTGGCGCTCCTACCCCATCCCTCCTGTTCATAATCCTTGCAAATACTGTCTCTAGGTGGGCTGGGTGGGTTTGGTACTAGGAGCCACCTATTAGGGAGTACATATGGCACTTAATTTTCTGGGTCTGGGATACTTCACTTAATATAATTGTTTCTAATGACATCCATTTCCCGGCAAATTCCAGTAATACATCATTTTTGATGGCTGAGTAGTACTCCATTGTATAGATGTACCACCGTTTCCTTATCCACTCGTCAACTGTTGGACATTTGGGTTCATTCCATGACTTTGCTATTGTAAACAGTGCTGCAATGAACATGGTCATGCTTGTGCTATCGAGGTGAACCTCTGCTGTATGGGGGGTTATTCCCAAAAGTGGAATAGCAGGGTCATATGGCATTTCAATCTTTAATTTCTTTAGGAATCTCCAGACGGCTTTCCAGAGTGGCTGTATGAGCCTGCATTCCCACCAACAATGTAGGAGAGTTCCCCTCTCTCCACAACCTCTCCAACATTTGTTGTTGTTTTTTATTGTGGATTTTTGCCATCCTGACCGGGGTGAGATGATATCTCAGGGAAGTTTTGATTTGCATTTCCCTGATGGCTAAGGAAGTGGAGCATTTTTTCAGATATTTGTTAGACATTTTAATATCATCCCTGGTAAAGTTTCTTTGAAATTCCAGGGCCCATTTTTTAATTGGGCCAGTGTTTTCCTTGGAGTTTAGTTTTCTAAGTTCTTTGTGCACTCTGGACAGCAGAGTTCTATCAGATGTGTGGTTAGTGAAGATTTTCTCCCATTCTGTGGGTTGCCTTTGAGTTTGTGTTACAATCTCTTTTTCTGAACAGAAGCTCTTTAATTTCATAAGATCCCAACTGTTGAGAGTTGGTAGCAGTAACTGTGCCATTGGATGTCTGTTTAGGAAGTGTTGGCCTAGCCCAATCAGCTCGAGGGAGTTCCCTATCCTTTCAACTATGGTTTTTAAAGTCTCTGGCCTTAAATCCAGGTCCTTGATCCATTTGGAATTAAGTCTTGTACATGGTGACAAGTATGGTACAGCTTTAATCTTCTGCATGTGAAGATCCAGTTTTGCCAGCACCATTTGTTGAAGATGCTGTTCTTTTTCCATTGGATTCTTTGGGCCCCTTTGTCAAAGACCAAATGGCTATATGATCTGTGTGTCTATTTTGGAGCCAGTACCAGGCTGTCTTTATAACTATGGATTTGTAGTATAGACTTAGGTTTGGTATGGCAATACCTCCAGCAGTGTTTTTGTTATTCAGGATTGTTTTTGCTATCCTGGGTCTTTTGTGCCTCCATATGAACTTTGAGATTGTTTGGTCAACTTCTTTGAAGAATTGCTTTGGGATTTTGATTGGTATAGCATTGACTCTGTATATTGCCTTTGGTAGGATGGTCATTTTTATGATGTTGATTCTGCCAATCCAGAAACAAGGAGGTCTTTCCACCTTCTGGTGTCTTCTGCAATTTCTTTCTTTAGGGTTTTAAAGTTTTCATTGTAAAGGTCTTTTACCTCCTTAGTTAGGTTTATACCAAGGTATTTCATTTTTTTAGGGGCTATAGTAAATGGGATTGTTTCTCTCAAGGCTTTTTCACTTCTTTCATTCAGGGCATATAGGAAGGCCTCTGATTTTTGCACATTTATTTTGTATCCTGCCACCCTGCTGAACTTCTCAATTAGTTCCAGGAGCTTCCTGGTGGAGTTTTTGGGATCAATTAGGTATAAGATCATGTCATCTGCAAATAGGGATAGCTTGACTTCTTCTTTGCCGATTTGAATCCCTCTTATGTCTCTTTCTTGTCTTATGGCATCAGCTAAGACTTCAAGTACAATATTGAATAGAAGTGGTGAGAGTGGACAGCGACCATATATGTGTGAAGCAAGATGTGTGCTAATCAGGGAAACTCTCAGTCTCCACTATTTTCCCCCTACCATGTTAGAAATTTTTACAGAATCTTTATCTGACATTAATGAATGTTTATTTTATCGGTTATTTTCCTTTGAAATTTTCTATATGAAAATGAATATGAAATGAAATCTTTTAAAACATGTCTATAAAATAAGATTATGTTTGATGTAACTAAAATGTGATATGACATACATAAGTGGCTAAACAGTACACAAAAGTTATGTGAACAGAAAAGGCAAGTATTAAAATAATTCAAATTCTTTTGGGGATTTTTATCGCTAATGCTTTTGTGATAAGCCAAATAAAAATATACAGGTAGACTTAAAGCTGATACTCCAAATACATAATAAATTATAGTATAATTTTATTTTTTTAAAAATCAATGTAACATTTATATTCATTGAAAGTACAGTGAGTCCGTGTATTCCTAAGAATAATGAATATCTTTCTCTTGCCCTCTCTTTGAAGGGAAATGTGACTTGTTGTTCATCTCAAAGAGGTGTTTCAATGTGAATGTATCTTTATGAAACAATGTATCATTTTATTTTTTTTTATTCAATTGTGCATGTGTGGGGGGAGCAGGTGCATGTGTGTGTGTGTGTGTGTGCGTGTGTGTGTGTGTGTGTGTGTAGAACCACCAGCGAATTTGGGAACCACCATGGATGCCTCCACCTCCTCTTTGTTTACTCTGCCCTGGGATTCACAGCTCCGTCCTACCAGGACCAGAAACACAGGCTGCCCTCGGTTCTACCAGGCGTCTGTACATGGGATCTATGATCCAAACTCAGGGCCTTCCGTCAGCAAGGCAGAGGCTTAACCCCTGAGCCACCTCTCCAGCCCCCATTTTATGTTGTTAATGCATAAGAAAGTGACATCATTCCACTGAACTTTTTTATAGGTAATGTACAAGTCAAGGGAAATAAAAACTAATAATGTTAGTATTTTATATTTCCAGAAAGCAAAGATTAGATGAATATTTTATAAAATATTATATATTTCAAAAGTTATTTGAGTTTTGAATCTGTGAGTAATTTCTAAATGTATTTGAACCTTTTTAATGAGTACTATACTAAAATTCCATTAGATTTCTTCTGATGCATCTCTAGAAAAGTAAGTTTAAAATCATATTTATTATATTTCTTTCCATATTATTATATTTCTTTCATCCTTCTTTCTCTTTCTTTCTTTTTCTTTCTTTCTCTCTCTTTCTTCTTTCTTTTTCTCTTTGTTTCTCACTTTCCTTCTCTCTTTCTTTTTCTTTCTCTCTCTTATTCTTCCTCCTTCCTTCCTTCCCTCCCTCCCTCCCTCCCTTCTAATTCCTTCTATTTCCCGACAAATTTCATTAATTCATCATTTTTGATAGCTGAGTAGTATTCCATTGTATGAATGTACCACATTTTCCTTATATACTCGTCAACTGTTGGGCATTTGGATTGATTCCATGACTTTGCTATTGTAAACAGTGCTGCTATGAACATGGTCGTGCTTTTACTATTGAGGTGAATTTTTGCTGTATGGGGAATTATTCCCAAAAGTGGAATAGCAGGGTCATATGTCAATTCAATCTTTAACTTTTTTTTTGAAAATTTTCAGTGGGAAATTTATTCTATGAGTCATTTGTCATATCTTCCCCTTAGTTATAATGTAATATTTGACATTATAATTTACTCTGGAAGTCACTTAAAAAGGGACTGTTTAAGTATTTCTCTAATTCGTTACGTAAGAATTTTTTATTATGATTTCCGCTCATACAAACTTAATAGGTACACCAGTTCCCTCCCTCCCTCCTCCTCCCCCCGACCCCTCTGCTCACCCTCCTCTCACCCCTCCCTCCCCATCCTCTAGTGCCTCCCCTCCCCCAATCCCTGGAGAATACTTTAATGTGCATGTCAAACTCTCCTCTGAGTCCTCTTCTCCAATGACTCACAAGGACCCAGTGGCATTTCCCTTAACCCTTTTTTTTGTTCCCCTTAAGCACAGGAACACTATTTTGGCTGTCAATCCCTTGCCTCCAAGGATCTTGGTGCTTTTAGCAAATGCTAGACTTTGTGGGGTCCATAGTGTGTTGGACATTGTGCAGGGCACTCAATCTTTAACTTTTATAAGAATTGTCATACGGCTCACCACAGTGGTCGTATAAGCCTACATTCCCACCAGCAATGTAAGAGAGTTCCCTTCTCTCCACATGCTGTCCAGCATTTGTTGTTGTTGGTATTGTGGATTTTTGCCATCTTTACTGGGGTGAGATGATATCTCAGGGAGGTTTTGATTTGCATTTTCCTAATGGCTAAGGATGTGGAGCATTTTTTGAGATATTTGTTAGACATTTTAATTTCAGCCCTGTTCAAGTTTCTCTTAAGTTCCAAGGCCCATTTTTTAATTGGGCCATTTGTTTCTTAGTGTTTAGTTTTCTAAGTTCTTTGTGCACTGTGGATAATAGAGCTCTATCAGATATGTGTTTAGTGGAGATTTTCTCCCATTCTGTGGGTTTCCTTTGTGCTTGAATTACAATCTCTTTATTTGAACAGAAGCTCTTTAATTTCATAAAATCCCATCTGTTGAGTGTTGGTTGTAGTGACTGTGCTATTGGATTTCTGTTTAGGAACTATTGGGCTTGCTCAATCAGCTCAAGGGAGTTCCCTACCCTTTCAATTAAGCTTTTTATAGTCTCTGACCTTATATTGGTGTCCTTGATCCATTTGGAATTAATTCTTGTACATGGTGACAAACAAGGGTTGAGTTTTAATCTTCTGCATGTGAATATCCAGTTTTTCCAGCACCATTAGTTGAAGAGGCTGTTTTTTCCATTGAGTTTTTTGGCCCCTTTGTCAAAGATCAAATGGCTGTAGTTGTATGAGCTTATATCTGCGTCTTCAACCCTTATCCCTTGATCTTTGTGTCTATTCTGGAGCCAGTACCAGGCTGTTTTTAAAACTATGGATTTGTAGTATAGACTAAGGTTTGGTATGGTGCTACCTCCAGCAGTGTTTTTGATACTTAGGATGGTTTTTGCTATCCTGGGTCTTTTGTGCCTTCATATGAACGTTGATATTATTTGGTAAATTCTTTAAAGAATTGCTTTGGGATTTTATTTGGTATAGTATTGGATCTGTATATTGCCTTTGGTAGGATGGCCATTTTTATGATGTTGATTCTGACATTCCAGGAACATGGAAGGTCTTACCACCTTCTAGTGTCTTCCGTGATTTCTTTCTTTAGGGTTTTAAAGTGTTTATTTTAAAGGTTACTTACTTCCTTGGTTAGGTTTATACCGAGATATTTCATGTTTTTAGGGGCTATAGCAAATGGGATTGTTTCTCTCAGGGCTTTTTCACTTCTTTCATTCTGGGCATATAGGAAGGCCACTGATTTTTGTACATTTATTTTGTATCCTACCACCCTGCTGAACTTCTGTATGAGTTCCATGAATTTTCTGATGGAGTTTTTGTGATCACTCAGGTATAAGATCATGTCATCAGCAAATAGAGATAACTTGATTTCTTCTGTGCTGATTTGAATCCCTTTTATCTCCCTTTGTTGTCTTATGACCTCAACTAAGTCTTCAAGTACAATATTTAATAGAAGTGGTGAGAGTGGACAGCCTTGTCTAGTTCCTGATTGAGGGGGGAATGCTTCAAATTTTTCACCATTGAGTGTAATCCTTGCTGTAGGCTTGTTGTATGTAGCTTTTGTTATATTGAACAAGGTTCCTTTCATTCCAACCGTCTCTAGGGTTTTGATCATAAAGAGCTGTTGGATCTTGTCAATAGCTTTTTCTGCATCTATGGAGAGTATCATGTGGTCTTGAACTTTGGACTGTTTTATATGGTGACTTACATATATTGATTTGCATATGTTGAACCAAACTTGTGTGCTGGGGATAAAGACTACTTGATCCATGTGGATGATCTGTTTGATATGTTTTTTTTAATCCAGTTTGCTAAGACTTTGTTGAGAATCTTTGTATCTCTATTCATCAAAGAGATTGGCCTCTAGTTTTCTTTTTTAAGTGTATGTTTTTTAAGTGTGGGTTTTGAGATTAAGACGATATTAGCTTCTTTCCTTTGCTTTTTGATGGAACAGTATAAGAAGTATTGGTGTTATTAGTTCCTTAAATGTCCAGTAGTATTCTGTGCTAAATCCATCTGGTGCAGGAAAGTTTTTGGTGGGAAGGTTTGAGATTACTTCATTAATTTCCTCATATGTATAGGTCTATTTAAATAATTCAAAACATACTGATTCAATTTAGTTAAGTTGTGCTTACTCAGGAATTCATCCATTTTGTTTTCTTGTCAAATTTCACAGAGTATAAGTTTTTGAAATATGATGTTGTAATTCTCTGACTTTCTTAGGTATTGATAGTGATAACTCCATTTTCATTTCTAATTTTGGAAATTTGGGTTTTCTCTCTCTTGCTTTTGGTTAATTTAGGTAGGGGTATGTCAATCTTATTGATTTTTTTCAAAGAACCAGCTTTTTGACTGCTTGATTCTCTGTATCGTTTTCCTTATCTCAATTTTGGATATTTCTCCCCTGATTTTGCTAATCTCCTCTCCTCTACTGTTTTTGGGATTGGATTGCTCTAGTGTCTTTAAAGCTTTAAGCTGCATTGTTAAGTTATTTACTTGTGATGTTTTTTTTTTTTTGATGTAGGTATTAAGAGTTATGAACTTACCTCTTAGGACAGCTTACATTGTGTTCCAAATATTTTGATAAGTTGTATTTTCATTATCATTTGCTTCCAGGAAATCTTGAATTTCCTTTTTAATTTCTTCCTGAATCCAATTTTCATTCATCATCACAGTGTTCAGTTTCTAGGTATAAGTATATTTTCTGTTATTTGTTGTGTTGTGGATGTCATGCTTTAGAATAATGGTGGTCTGACAGGGGACAAGCTAGAATTTCAACTTTCATGTATATGTGGAGATTCATTTTGTGGCTCAATATGTGGTCTATTTTGGGGAAGTTTCCATGTGCTGCTGAGAAAAATGTTTATTCATTGTTGTGTGGATGAGAAATTCGATAGAGATCTGTAAGGCCCATTTCAGTAAGAATTTGATTAAGTTCCAATGTGTTTCTGTTTAGTTTTTGACCTATCTATCCCATGTTGATATGGCCTTGTTGACGTCCCCAAGAAATATTGTTTGGGGGTTAATTTCTTGCTTTAGTCACTGTAGGGTTTGCTTAATGAATGTGGAGGGGACAGTATTATGTGCATATATGTTCAGTATTGTGAAGACATCCTTATGAATTGTGTCTGTGACTAAAATGTAGTATGCATTTGTGTCTCTTTTTTTTTTTTTTTTTTTGATTTGAAGTCCACTTTGTTTGATAGCATAATGACTACCCCTGCCTGTTTCCTGGTTCCATTAGCTTGCAAAATTTTGGACCAGCCTTTGGTTTTTAGGATATGCCTATCTTTTGTGGTGAGATGAGTTTCCTGAAGGCAACAGATTGATGGGTTGTGATTTTAATCCAAGTTTGTAATCTGTGTCTCTTGATCTTTGAGTTAATTCCATTGACATTTAGTGTTATAATGGAGAAATTATTTTTAAATTCTGGACAATTTTTATGTTTAGTGTATTATTTGGCTTTTAGGTTTTGGTGATATTATACTTCCCTTCTGTCCTCCTGAATATGCTTGTTTTTCCTTCAAGCTTGAATATCATTTCTAGCATTTTTTGAAGACCTGGTTTGGTAGACATATAAGCCTTCAAGTTGTCTTTATGTTAGAAAACTTTTCTTTCTCTTTTGATCATTGTGGATATTTTTGCTGCATATATCAGCCTGGGTTGACATTTTTGCTCATTTAATACTTAAAGTATGTCTCTCCAAGCTCTTCTTGCTTTTAATGTTTCTGTTGAGAAGTCATTTGTTATTTTAATGGTTTACCTTTAAAAGTGACTTTTTTTTTCCCTTGAAGCTCTCAGCACCTTTCCTTTGTCTTTAATGTGGAGTCTTTTGACTATTATTTGCTATGGTGATTTTCTATTTTGGTTATATCTGTTTGGGGTGCGTAATGCCTCTTGTATTTGGATGGGCCTTTTGTTCTTTAGATGAAGGAAGTTTTCGTTTATGATAATTTGAAAAATTTCCTCATGTGTGGTATTTTGGGATTCTTGCTCTGGCATTCTATGAATATGCATGTTAGGCTTCTTCAGGGTGTCCCATAACTCTTGAATATTTCTCTCGAGTTTCTTTGTGGCTTTAACAACCTCTTCCATTGAGCTGGTTAATATTCCCACTTTGTCTGAAATTCTACTTTCTTCTTCGTTGGTTCTGCTGATAAGACTCTCTGTTAAGTTCTGGGTTGAAGAAAACTTGTCTTTTAGTCCAGTTTTAAACTCTGCTTGAGTCTGTTTTAACTGCTCTATTCCTATTTTTGTTTCTTGAACTGTTTTTCTCAGCCCCTCCAAGTGTCTGTTGTGTTCCTATTCAAAGTGGTTGATGTGGTTATTTAACTCCTCCTGGATTTTCTCTTTCATAGTGTTGATCATGGCAATGATAATACTTTGAAAGTCATTATATTCGGCCTGGCTTTCTTGGCTATTTTCTGTGAATTCGTTCTGGTTAGAATCTATCATTATGGGATTAATTCTTTCAGTGGGAGATTTGTCTTCTTGGGTTTTGTTTCCCATGGATCTTCACTTTGACTTTGGCATTGTTGTTTTGTCTCTTAAAATCTTTCAGTTTCTGGGCTGGAGAGGTGGCTCAGGGGTTAAGCCTCCGCCTTGCAGGCGGAAGGTCCTGAGTTCAGATCCCAGATCCCACGTATAGACGCCTGGTGGAAGCAGGGGCGGCCTGAGCTTCTTGTCATGGTAGGGCGGAGCCTGTGAATCCTGGGGCAGAAGGAGGTGGAGGCGTCCATGGTGGTTCGCGAATTTGTCCGTGGTTCTACAGACACACACACACACACAGACATACACATGCGCGCGCACATACACACGCACATGAGCACAGTTGAATAAATAATAATAAAAAAAATAAAAATAAAAATAAAGGTCTTTCAGTTTCTGGGGCTGGAGAGGTGGCTCAGGGGTTAAGCCTCTGCCTGGCAGGCAGAAGGTCCTGAGTTCGGATCCTAGACCCCACGTATAGATGCCAGGTAGAAGCGGGGGCGGGCTGCATTTCCGGTCCTGGTAGGGTGGAGCCTGTGAACCCCGGGGCAGAGTAAACAAGGAGGAGGTGGAGGCGTCCATGGTGGTTCCTGAATTCGTCTGTGGTTCTACACACACACACACATACATACACACATGCACACACATGCATACACAGGCACAATTGAATAAATAATAAAAAAAATTTTCTTAAAAAAAGATCTTTCAGTTTCTGTGTGTTTTTAACTGGATTGATTAAGTTGGTATTACTATTCTCGGGTAGTTATTACTAGTGTTTGGCTTGGAGTTGGGTACGCTTGTCTGTTATTGTTATTTCCTAGATGATGCTATTAGACTGTTAGTACATCAATTAAGTCAGGTTTAATAGACAGGGAATGAATATTAATATGATAGTGCACTTTTACCATTTAGTACCTTGGAGAGAGAGTGGTATGATCCCTGAAGTTGTATATGTTTTGGGGGTGGCTATATGGAAAAGTTAATCTACATTGATTAATAATTGAAAATAGCAGGATAGTAAAAATGGGGTTTACTTATCGTTGGGCTGGACGTGAAGAATCTCTCCTGTGTGATTGGATGATTTTATGGGACTTCAGATGTATGGCCTTCGAGAGTGAGTGTGAGGTGTTGAAATCCTCCCTGCTTTTTCCTGACCATCCCTCTGTGCCATCCATCTATGTGTGGTCTTGAATACATCAGTCTCACCCCCTCTTTTTTTCTTTCTTTCTTAAGTAGATAAGAGTTTTCTTATTATGGTAGAAATCATGGTCCAACTGGTTTTTTGAGAGTTAGATTTAATGGTAGCCTGTTTCCTGTTCTGGTGTTTTTCTAAGCTTAAAATCTAGTTATAAAATTTCTTTTCTAGCGGGCTTGTTAGTGAATGTAAGGAGACTCACATGAGCTAGAGCTTGCTAAGTATGTAACTTTTGAGTTTCTGCTTTGAAGGTGGAGGGATTAAAAAGGCTATTGGACTGAGGAAAAGAACCTTAATCAGGACACCTGACGGACAATAATACATGTTTGAACTCTGCCTGACTCCAAGACCAACTTGTGGCTTCTAAAATAGACTTCCTTTTATCACAACAAGTCTTGGTTAAACAGACTTTTGCAAGCCATGCAGGTGGGCTCCCCAGGTAAACCAATTCTTTCCTGTCCCCAATGAGAGGTCTGTTTATGTGCCCCAGGACAGCTTCAGGCTGCACATAGCTGATTCATAGGCCAGAAAGACCTTCCTTTTTCTGTCTTTATGTAATTGTTTTTGTCCCTTGTTCTCAGCTTTTGTACTTAAAAGCCACTCACTCATGGTCACTGAATATCAGGCCACTTTAGACACTTATGGGTACTTTAGAAATTGGTCCCTGGAACTGCTCTTGTCCCCAAGAAAATAGCGCAAATTTTGTTCATATATGTTCACCTCGAGTACAGGTCATTTTCCAAGAAGAAAAGAAAGTTTTTGGAAAGAATTTTTCTAATCCATGAAAAATACTTCATTTCAAACATGTAAGAAGCTATTTATAGATTTTTCCTGCTGTGTTCAGTACTATTGAACAGCGGGAGATTTT
>JALPQD010000088.1:6455955-6505342 GCA_023101885.1 Typhlomys cinereus
GGGGGGGGGACATGTTCGAATGTTCTTCAAAGACAATGAAAAGAACTTTCATATATAAAGATTCAATAAATGATATAATTACCTAAAACAAAACAATAGAAAAGCTATTTTCAGTGGGTTAACATAAGTAAGGGTATTTTGTAGCGGGTTCAAGGAGAACATGACTAGTATCATTGCATAATTTATAACACAAAGTCATCAGTTGTGAACAAACGCAGTGATTGAATAGTTACTTTACTTCTGTTGCTATCATGGGGTGAGTGGGTGGAGTGTGCTATGTTCTGTTTATTGTGTTTTTTTGTTTTATTTACTTTTTTTGTTTTGTTTTGTTTTGTTTTTGCTTTGGTTTGGTTTGTTGAAACTGATGCTTGCTGACCCAGAATTAGCTATGTGGTTTGAACTCACAATCCTCTTACCTCAGCCTCCCAAGTGCTGAGATTATGAGCATGTGCCACCATGCCAGGCTTTCAAGTTGTCATTTTAAGCAGCATATCATAACATTTCGGTGCATGCTTTATGCATGCCAGAAAGGAAGACTCAAATCAGAGTTTAGTATTAGATGTATTAATAAAAAATATAGTGAATAATATATATACAAAAGCATGACATTTTATGCTGATGGCTTCTACATTATTTTTCTGTGCAACATCATCATTTCCAACCAAAGGCAAAGGGAAACTTGGTGCATTTTCAGTATTATTCTTCATAGTATAATCAAATAGGTACCAGTTAATTATCAGCATCAAGTTTGATTTCTGCAGTAGCCAAGTATTTTGTCTGAAAAAGACACTTAAATCATATTTAGGTTACTATGTTTCAATCCTAATCAGAATGTTAATGTATCCTCTTTTGTTTCCGTGAAATTTTATTTATATTATATCTAAGTATCTACCAATGGATTATCTATTAATGGTCCCCTCTTAATTGACTGCATTCATCTATAAAACAATGAGACAGAAAAACTCTGGCAGAATTCAACTTGAGATGGCTTTCACCTTGTAGAAAGTTCTTAAGGATTTCAAAATACACTTTTATAGACTACCAAAATCTCCCGCTGTTCAATAGTACTGAACACAGCAGGAAAAATCTATAAATAGCTTCTTACATGTTTGAAATGAAGTATTTTTCATGGATTAGAAAAATTCTTTCCAAAAACTTTCTTTTCTTCTTGGAAAATGACCTGTACTCGAGGTGAACATATATGAACAAAATTTGCGCTATTTTCTTGGGGACAAGAGCAGTTCCAGGGACCAATTTCTAAAGTACCCATAAGTGTCTAAAGTGGCCTGATATTCAGTGACCATGAGTGAGTGGCTTTTAAGTACAAAAGCTGAGAACAAGGGACAAAAACAATTACATAAAGACAGAAAAAGGAAGGTCTTTCTGGCCTATGAATCAGCTATCTGTGCAGCCTGAAGCTGTCCTGGGGCACATAAACAGACCTCTCATTGGGGACAGGAAAGAATTGGTTTACCTGGGGAGCCCACCTGCATGGCTTGCAAAAGTCTGTTTAACCAAGACTTGTTGTGATAAAAGGAAGTCTATTTTAGAAGCCACAAGTTGGTCTTGGAGTCAGGCAGAGTTCAAACATGTATTATTGTCCGTCAGGTGTCCTGATTAAGGTTCTTTTCCTCAGTCCAATAGCCTTTTTAATCCCTCCACCTTCAAAGCAGAAACTCAAAAGTTACATACTTAGCAAGCTCTAGCTCATGTGAGTCTCCTTACATTCACTAACAAGCCCGCTAGAAAAGAAATTTTATAACTAGATTTTAAGCTTAGAAAAACACCAGAACAGGAAACAGGCTACCATTAAATCTAACTCTCAAAAAACCAGTTGGACCATGATTTCTACCATAATAATAAGGGACGCGAGGGAGGTAGGAAAGGAAAAGGGGGAGGAGCAAGGGTGTCAAAGGAGGGGGGGAAGGAGGGAGGGGAATGGTGTACTTATCAATTTTTATAGGTGGAAGAAATAAAAAAAAAGAAAACAACGTAGAAAATAATAGATGTTGGACGAAGTTTTTCATGAGAACTTTTATAAATTTAGTCCTAGATGTTTATATTTAAGACTAATTTCTCGTGGTGAGGCCCGGACTGACGGTTCCGTTATCCGCTGTTTTTGTGTCACGTTGAAAGGGGTGGAGTGTCACTAGTTTGGCAACGTGCCTTGTCAACTTGATAGTTGAGGATTTGAGGCTCTGGGCCATTGGGAGAATTCGTGGTGTTTAAGCCAGAGCAAACCTGCAGGAGATTGTCTAAGCTCGATGGGGAAGGCCCCGTGGAGTGGATTTAGCCCTGCACAAAGAACAAACCTGGGTTGAGAGAGTAAGAATCTTTGTCGAACTTGGCCAAGATATGCTGATCTGTCAAGTAGGCATCATCTTTCTCTCAACCATTATGTAGAAGGTGTGGCCAGTTCTTGGCCCTGCAGGCTTCTGTTTTGGGGCTCTCTGTCACATGCCTAAACTGGTAACGGGACTTCATAAGAAATAAACCCCTTTGTCCTCTAGCATTTGAGGTGATTTATCACTACCATGTAAGCGAACTGCTACAAACTCCTGGGCAAGCAATCTTGTGTGTAAGCTACGGAAATTGTTCAGATGAAAAATATACCACCAATTGACCATACGGAAACCATCATATTCTATGGCAATTATGCATAGAAGGCTCATTGATGTATACTAGAATGCAATACAGATTGGAAGCAAACTAGAACACATATATATATCAAGGTGAAATAGAAATAATTCTCGGAGACTATTAGTTTGACTCGTTTTGTAGTTAAACTTTTCAATTAAATTCTGACAACATTTTCACACCAACACACAGAACTAGTGGTTCAATAATTTCACAAGGTGCTTACTTAAGGGAAGATCCAGCATTCAAGATCAATTGGAACTTGAACTGGCTCAGTTGTTAAAGGCAACTCTTGCCTCTGAAGCCCAATCGAATTCAATCATAGAGACACAATTTTAATGAGAAAGGAGACAGGCCCAACCCCAGCTACTTGAGTCGCTTACATACCCATGCATCTCACACAACACTACACACCATGTTCACCACAAACACAAATGGAAAAACATTAAAAAAAATCAACCATAAATGAACCATCACATGCCCAGGTCCCGGCCGTCCTAACCCCTGCCCAATACCGGTAATCTCACATGCTCGCAGCCCCCCCCCAGGTATGGATCCTGCGACAACAGAGGATTGCCATACTCATTCAACAGAATGAATCTCACCAGAAACGAGTGTGTTTTCCGGCAGAAAGTGGCCTCGAGAGAAACAAAGGCTTACCAACAGAGATCACAAGCATAAATAAAATGCCCAAATCACACCATCAAAACAACAACATGCACAAGTAACCAGGGAAAATTATGGCTCCTACAAAAAAACAACAACCTTTCTTAACAGATATAACCAGATAATTCATAGACAACATCAGGAAAGCAACATGAGGATAATGCCTCGCAAAGAAAAGTTATTGACAATGATCAATGAAGATTAATGAAGAACTACAAAAGAATATCATGATGAAAACAGGAACATAGGAGCGCAAAAGGAAATGAATAATTTAAAGACCTTATATGAACAGAAAAAATAATAAAAAAATTATCTGAGATGTAAAAGAAGCAGAGAAACAAAACAAGTTTAGACACGGTGGAAAAAACACCACCTGGACATTCAAGATGAACATCAATTCTAAGTTTGTTTATATTAATACATTTTTATTTTTATTATCAGCTCATACAAACTTATTAGTAACACCAGTTCCTTCCCTCCATAACTCCTCTCCCCCCCCGTACCCGCCTGCTCCCCTTCCACACACCCCCTTCCTCCCCCTCCCCAGTGCCCTCCCGCCCCATATTCCCAGAGAGTCCTTTCTGTGCATGTCTGTTTTCCTCTGAGTCCTCCTCTCCGATGATGTTACAACGACCCAGTGGCCTTTCCCTGAACCCTTTTCTGTGTACCCTTAGGTATAGGAACCCACGCTGTGGTGCCAACTCTTTGCCTCCAAGGATCTGGTGCCTTTAGCATATGTCGACTTTGTGAGGTCAAACAGTGTGTTGGACCATGCGTCAGGGCCTGCAAGTCCAATTCGATTTGCCTTCAGCCCTAACTAGTATGGGGATCTTATATCATTGCGCCCTACCATCCTTTTTGCTCTTACACTCAATTTCTACGTTTATGGAAGTGAAAATCCACCAGGAACTTCACACAACCGATGTGGCCAAGCAAAAAGATAGAATGTCAAATTCTGGAAGACTAAGCTGACAGCGCAGGATATTTACTAACCAACACTGAGAAGGGACTATAAAGGCATGAAAGGTATATTTTTTTTTTCAAGAACTAGGGAATCATGGAAGAAGTCGAACCTACAAAAAATCATGAAACCCAGAATAAGAAACCAAAAAAATAATAAAGAAAGAAAAAGACTCTCCAGCACAGATGTTCAACCATCCAAGGGGAATGTCCCCCACCTAAGAGCGGCCCATCCCCAATTAAAAGACAACATATTGCACACCATCAAATAGAAAAACAAATAGTATAATAAGACAAATTACAGTCACAACATTCAGATTACGAACAGAAGAATGTATTGAGAGCTGCAGGAAAGAAAGAACGGTCTATTAGAATAACAGAAGGAAAGTCTATGAGAATAACAGCTGACTTATAAAGGAAACAGTAAACAGGAAGAAGAGTTGGACATTATTCAAGTCATGAATTCCAACTCAGGCTGTTATATGTCAGCCAAACTATTCAGTCATGCTGAATGCAAAATAAAAATCATTTCCTGAAAAAATAACTAAAATCCTTCTTATTACCAAAACCAGACCTGCAGAGATATTAGAAAAAATTTGTCAAGATAGCTGAAACTAATCACAACACTCAAGAAATAAAAGGGAAAAAAAGAAGTCAACCACCTACCAGGCAAACGAACTGCCACAAAAAAAAACCCAACAACCCAACAGTGACCATTTATCAATTGACCTTATGACTTATATGTATAAACCTTATCCATTCAGTGGAATCAACTTCCCACTCAAGAGACAACAGGGTAACCGCACGCTTAAAACACTAATCGGCATTATGGGTGACTATTCCAGAAGTGGTATAGCAGGGTCATATGGCCTTGCAATCTTTGACTTTTTAGACATTCACCATACTTGATCGCCCAGAGTGATGATAAGCTTGCATTCCACCAGCAATGTAAGAGCGTTCCCTTCTCCCACATTTTGCTGTTTTCTCATATTGTGGTTTTCACCATTCCTGGGCCGAGTGAGACTGACATCACAGTGAAGTTTTGATTTCCATTTCCCCTGCTGGTTAGGTATGTGGAGAATTTTTTAAGGTATTTGATAGCCATCTTCCCTTTTGTCTCCTGGAAAGTTTCTTCTTTGAGTTCCCAGGTCTCATTTCTTAGTTGGCGCCATTTATCTCCTTGGTGTTTTAGTTTTTTAAGTTCTTGTGCACTTTGGATAATGGAGGTCTTTATGTATGTGGTTGTGAAGATTTTTTCTTCCATATTTGTGGGCTACCTTTTGCTCAATTTATGTTTCTTCTTTATGTGAACAAAGCTTTCAATTTAATAAGATGTCATTTGTTGGGTGTTGCGTTCTGTGTCTGGCTATGAGATTTTTGTTTAGGAGCTGTTAGCCTAGCCAAATCAAGCTTGCGAGAATTCTTGCCCTTTCTAACAGGAATTTTATGTTTCAGGCATCATTTGAGGTCTTGCCTCCATTGGATAATTTTTGGGGGTGCATGGTGACAAGTACAGGTCCAGTTTCCTCTCTTACGTAGGAATCCAGTTTTGCCCGCATCATTTGTTGAAGATGCTGTTCTTTTCAATTGAGCTTTTGGGGACCCTTTGTTAAAGGATAACTGGCTGTAATTGGTGTGGGCTTATATTTGGATCTTCAATCCTTATCCATTAGATCTACATGTCTGTTGGGGAGCCAGTACCAGTGCTTTTTTATTATTATAGATTTTAGTCTAGATTAAGGTTTGGTATGTTGATACCTCCAGCCGGGTTTTTTTTTTTTTTTTAAACCTCAGTATTGTTTTTGCTATCTGCTGCCTTTTGAGCTTCCTATATGAATGTTGACGATTATTTGGTCACCAATTGTCCATTAACGAAATTACTTTGGGATTTTGAGTTTGGTATGAGCATTGAATCAGAATATATTCCATTTGGTAAGATGGGTCAATTTTTATGATTTTTTTTAAAATTTTTTTTTATATTATTATCAATGTATGTAGTGTGTAACATGTGTATGTGTGTGTGTGTGTGTGTATGGTGGTTGTTTGTGTGTGTGTGTGTAGAACACAGACGAATTGGAACCAATGGACCCCTCCACCTCCTCCTTGTTTACTCTGCCCCGGATCACAGGCTTCCCCCTACAGGACCAGAAAGCAGCGCGCCCCCCCTTCGCCGCTCTAAGTGGGTCTAGGATCCAACTAGGACCTTCCCCTGCAAGGAGAGGCTTCACCCTGAGCCACCCTCCAGCCCCCATTTTTATGATTTTGATTCTGCTGATCCAGGAGCATGGGAGTTCTTTCCACCATTCCAGGGTTCTACAATTTAAATTCACTACAGTGACAGGGTCTTGTACGTCATCAGAGATGAGGGACCCAGAGGAGAGTTAGGCATACAGAATAAAGGACTCTTGGGGAATTGGAGGGGGAGGCACTAGGGGATGGGGAGGGAGGGGAGGGGGAAACCGGGGGTTGGGGGGGAGGGGAGGAGGGGGTGGAACTAGTCCACTTATTAAGTTTGTATGAGCAGAAATGATAAAAAATGTATTTAAAATAATAATAATAATAAAATGTTAAAAAAAATTCACTACAGTGACAAGACCACAGTCCTGTTCACTGCAGCACTGTTTACAATAGCAAAGGCATGGAAGCAATCCAAATGCTCAACAGTTAATGAATAGATAGGAAATATGGGTGCATTTATACAGTGGAATACTACTACAGCCATCAAAAAAGATGAATAATGAAAATTTGCTGGGGAAATGGTGGAATTAGAAAAAGTATTATTGAGGAAGTATACCAGACACAGAAAGTTAACACCATATGTACTCCCTAATAAGTGGATCCTAGATCCAAACATACTTAATAATATATTCAAAGGTAAATATCTGTAATACCTACTGTAATCACAAAGGATTATAAACAAAAGGGAAGGGGAAGGAGGGCCTCAAAAAAAAATAAAGAGATAGAGGATCATGCTTCAGTAGAGAAAATAGGCCACGGTCAAGTATTGCATGTAAGTAAAAGGCATGTAGTGAAGCTCACCCTTACTTCCCTTCCTGGTCACATGGGATTGAATAGGTTTGTTATCAACAATCATGGAGGGTATAGGGACAGGCAGATAGACAGTAACCATCCTGCAAATGGGACACTGACCTCTCCTCACTGCTGTATCCTATTCCTATTCTTTCATCTACCTTTGAGTCTCCTTATATTAACATCTGCCTTTAAACAGTCTTTTATCTTTAGTCTGAAGGGGATCTCTTATACCAATCAGAATGGTGGCCAAGAATAGTGCAGGAAAAGCAAAATGAAAACAACAACATACCATAATTCAGAACACCAAAGATCCACTAATAACCTGGAACACGCCCAGCCAAATCTCTCCCCATCCTAAAGCTCAGGGATCCTTGCGTAAGAGCTGGTGGCAAGATTAAAAGCCTAAAGTGGGGAGGAAACCAATGATGAAAGATACCCCACACAAGTTAGAGCTTCCGACAGCAAGAAATTGGACTTTGCCTGACCTGCACATGGCTAACATGTCAATGATCCCCCAAAGTCTAGCATGGATCACAGGGGACAAAGTTCCAGGCAGTGGGATCTTTAAAGGCCAGGAATTAACAGTCATAATAGAGTTCTCATTATAATGGGGAGCCCACAAAAGGACTCCTGTCTATGGCACTGAGTCCTGAACCCTAACTATGGTGGAGGAATAATAGAGAGGTTTGGCATTCACACAAAAGGATGCTCCAGGGAATGGGAAGAAGGAAGTGGAAGGCACTGGGAAAGGAGGAAGGAGGAAAGGTTGAAAGGAAGGAGGAAAGGGGGGAAGTGCAAGTGACTGAGGAGGGGAGGGGATGGAGAGGATGGGAATACTATTGAGCTTGTGTGATTAGAAAAAATAGAATGTGGGAGAAAAACATAAATTTATTATCCATTTCTTTTAAAGACAAAAAATCCACAACTCATTATATTGTGGCCCCCAAGAAATATATCTCATTTTTGAAAGGTAGGCACAATCTTATGGTCAAATCATGGTCAAGATATCCCAAGCACAGCAATCAGGAAATAAGCAGGATTATCCATCCAATATCCAACAACTTTGGTTGAAAATAAAATGCTCTAAGAGATACAGAAGAATTCTACATACTGTCAAAGGAAAAATACCTCTAGAGGAGCTCATGTTCTCAAACCTATATTCTCCAAACATAGGTTCATACCCATTAAGAAAACTATGATGCATAAACTAAATCAAACCAACATGGTAACAGTACAGGACGTAACCTTGGGCTGCCCATGAATGCTCCAGCAGGTGGAAGAGGATAGTACAGATAAAGCTCTAGGATACACACCCTCAGGACACCAAGAGCAGACTGGAGAGGACGGTTGAGCACAGGGGAGGGGCTTCCAAAGCCGTTAACCAATTTACATAGAGAGAATCTAGTCCCCACATCATCCACTGAGGCAGAAATAAATGTTACTAACAAAGTAAGTTTTGTTTCCCTCCTAAAAGAAAGTTTTGAGCACTCATTCTTCATAAGTACAGTATCTCCCATCTTTATGGCTAACTACCTAGCACATTTGTACACACATGGCTCAGGAGTATGTGATGATCTCTATTCTTCTTATACTTTGGGAACAATGTCACTTCATTATAACTTAGACCTAAAAGTAACCTTTTAAAGAAAAAACAAAAGTATTAGTATCTTGGCTTTTTCTACTAGAGTCACTGTATGATAATGACTCTGGTAAGTAACATGTGAGTATGAGATATTCTGTCCTAATATTAATATCTGTCAACACAACCAGGAGAGAGCAAGCTATGCATCCTGGGCCTTAGAGGATAAAAGAAAAAATCTCTGCTTGAAAAACAACAAAGATAAATTTAAAAAAAAACAATAATGCAATATTTTCATCAAAAAAGCTTCCAAACACAATATCTTGAAACATACTCAAATCAAGAGACTTAACATGAGCATTTACTCATGTTTTTATATGTAAAACAGTTCCCACCTTAAATCCACAAGCCTAGAAACCTTGCCCCAAACTGCTAATGTTTTCTTGTGGTTGGTTTATCTTCAGAGTTCACCAAATCAAAAGCACATACAAAATCTAGGAGTGCTAAGCTGTATGGAAAGTATGGCAGAAGTATCATTTACTTCTGAAGTTACTGATGTTGCTAAATGTTCAGTTTCAGTCACAAATACATTAATGATTTCATTAATGATTTTATTAATTTCATTAATGAGTTAAACCCACCTGAAATATCCATACTTCTTTTTGTAGCTTATGAAACTTTGTCTGTTGGAGCTGTAACAGCTTTATCTCACATTAATAAGAAAAATGATGTAAAATCGTTCTCTTGTACCAGTACCAGTAACCTCATCATTCATATACATCTAGTAAACATTATTGGTGACTCATCTGTGAAAATTAATGGATGCTTAGAAAGACTTACTTCCCATCACATCGAGAAGTGTTGAACTACTCATCCCTGAATTACTCAGCCTGAAATTACAGCTCAGTCATCCCCTCCTTTCCTTGATCTCACCTTAAATTGTGGACTCCTTGCAAGTATTGACTTATTCTTGTTTCCCATACTTCACACAGTATAGAAGGCACAAGGAAGAGAGGTGGGTGAGCAAATGCTATCAGTCACATGATGAAACTCATCACCATTGTCTACATATCTTTTAAGAGCAAAGCATTTTCTCAGGATCAAGTTCCAGGTTAGCTTGATGGATAAATTGCTACCAATAAGAAGCAGAAGTCTCAGATACTGTTAAATCTTTAGAAAATCTTTACTTACTCAGAGTACAAAAAATTCAATTAAAGGTTGAGGAGACAGTTCAATGGATAAGACCCTTATGCTGTAAACATGAGGTGTGGGGCTCAGATCTTCAGAATCACTGCAAAACGCAGGCAGAAGTGGTAGACCCTGTGGAAGCAGACAGGGAAGCTCCAGGCTAAGCTGGCTAGCTAGCCTAACTGACTAGAAAGTTCTGGTTCAATAGAGACCCTGCCTTAAAAATAAAAGTAAAGAGTCAACTTTAGATCTCCATATGTATATTCACATCCCTGAATACACACTCCCAGACATGTTCATCCCATGCACATACGAACATATGTGTATGCACACACATACACACAAAAATATTCAGTTAAGCTGGAATAATTTCCAGTGATCTAATAACAGCCGATTGTTGACCAAAGTCAACAATCCTGTGTCATATACTTGAAGTGTAAGGAGGAAGTGGCACACAACAAGAGCTACTAAGCAGGTGATAGAGCTATATATTTGTTCTTTGGCTTTTTTTTAACATTTTTTTTAATTTTTTTTATTATTTATTATTTATTCAATTGTGAATGTATGCGTGTGTACACATGTATGTATGTGTGTATGTATGTGTGTATGTGTGTGTGTGTATGTGTGTGTGTGTGTAGAACCACAGACGAATTCAGGAACCACCATGGACCACCTCCACCTCCTCCTTGTTTACTCTGCCCCGGGATTCACAGGCTTCGCCCTACCAGGACCAGAAATGCAGGCCGCCCCCGCTTCCGCCCGGCGTCTATATGTAGGGTCTAGGATCCGAACTCAGGACCTTCTGCCTGCAAGGTAGAGGCTTAACCCCTGAGGCACCTCTCCAGCCCCTTGTTCTTCAGCTTAAGTGTAGTATTTATTTCACAATTTATGTATAATAACAAAACAATGTATTATATGTATATACATTAATATGTGTAATTTTATCAACTGTAGCTCAATAAATCTGTGAGGAATATTAAAAATAGAAACCTTGAGGATTTATAAGAGATGGAGTCTGTCTCATGGCACAAGTTACATATTGAAGTCTTATTTAGTGTACTTGTGGACTCACTCAAACAGAAAGCAAATGAGGAAGAAATGAAATGTACACTGCGCAATGTGTGAAAGATGTTTAACCTCTGATTTAAAAAGTTTTCCTGTAAAAAGGTAAATATAACTTTAATTATTTAAACTTAAACTTGAAGGTCTTTGCAGAAAAAGAAAATATTTTAAGCTTATAAAGGTTGCTCTCTTAAAACCACACCCAAACACTGAAGTACATGAATATCATCATGAATGATGAATGTGAACTAATATTTTTAAGACCGATTTTTAATAAACAAATTGTTAACAAGCCATAGTTGGAATTTTAATATTGGGGTTTCCAATTTATCATTAATTTGAAGAGCAGGAGATACAGTGCTCCGTGATGACTCTAGTCTGTGAGTCATCCAAAGAAATAGCCCCAGAAATAACACAATCGTTATTGGCAATAGAAAACCGGCAGGAATCTTAATGAGCCATTTCATCTAATGCCAAGGCCGTGACAGTATATAAATCTATACAGAATCAAGAAGAAAGTTCAATGATTTATTGCTTGGGGCTAGATTTAGCAAGGAATAGTAATAGTGACAATAAAGCAGTGTGTAAAAGACAAATTATATGTTGTTTTCATTTCTCTTTATTTTATAGAGACACATATTATAGGTGTCTTTCCAAAACTCATGTTAAAACTCAGACCTCAAGGCGGTGGTATTAAGAGGTAGAGTCTTTAGCAGTGATGAGGCCATGAGGGTTTGTGGGATTAATGTCCTTAACAAAGCAAGCTTTGAGTGCTGCCTTCATATCCTGCTCCTCTCCACTGTGACTGCACAAGTTGTTCTTTGCTCAGCTCACTTCAGAAAGCAGCAACACCTTGAAGCAGGTATCTCTCACAAGATATCAGAGGTGCTAACACGTTGATATTGAACTTCCCTGCCTCTTTAACAAGGAGGAGTCAATTTCTATTGTTCATAAATTACACAAATGGATGATGTCTCGACTCTTAGAGGCTTTAATGATGGAAAATTCTGGATTCTGTTACCAAGTCAGTCACTCAGGAGCCATGTAAGTTTGCTCATTTCCCTGAGCCTTCAATCTCTCTTGCTTTATGCCTTACCTTCAAGTCTCTTGAGCAACTCTGAAAACATATTTCAGTTCTAAGTTCAAATGTTTGGTTCCATAAATATTCAGCTCCCTGTCCACTCTTAAATCTACCCTAACTTACTTGCCTACCCCCCAGAAGTGCCTACCTAACATTGTCTACCTACCATAGCACTTCTCAGGTCAAATGTCTGTGGATTGTCCTTCTCCACCTGTGCTCTGTAAGCTTCATAAGGGGAGGATTCTCCCTGGTGACTCTGACATTGCCTCATGCTCATCAGGCACACTATAAACATTTGTGAAATAAAGTATTTGGGATGTTTCACGGAACGTTGCTATCAATGGGAATCTATTGATCATCTCACTGAGGTTGAACTTGGCTTATGTAGAAGTTCAATGCGAGAATCCCAACTTAGTATTATTTCTGTTCCTGCTGAACATCCTACTGTATCAAGACCAAAGGAATAAATTCTTTCTTGACAGGAAAACATATCCACATTCACAGATAAGCTTCTCTTATCAGATAGAAAAAATTATACAATCCAAGATATTGCCTTTCTCGCTTAATGAACTCATCTCAAAGGTGCATCGCACAGGATTGTCTGTGCTTTCTGCTATTTTATTAACTTCTCCCAAAACTTCGTCTACAAAACCATGACGTGCTCTGAAGTGTGGATCGAGCTCAGGTTCGATTAGCCCACTTTCTGCACTGGGTTGGTTACCTGCAGCAGGGCCACCTTCCATCCATCCCTTGATTCGCTGGTGGATCTTTTCTACTCTGCAATACCACTGGAAATCAGAGTCTTTTGATTCTGGCAGACAATCTCAGTTGACACCTTTTTTCTCTGCTATAACCACTAGCTCCACAGCTATCATGGTCTTCTCGCCTCTCCTCCCCCCCCCCAAAAAAATCTGGAAAACCTAAAACTAGCTCCTATGACCCTCCTGATTTCTCCTGCCTTGGTGGTTACTCATAATAACCAATATCAAAAACAGAAAGGGAGCTGAAATAATAATAAAAAATGTATTAATAATAAAAAAAAGCAGGGGATGGAAAAGTCTTTCATACAAGCAAACGGCAAGAAGACAAGTCCCCACTGTGTTTCACCACCTAAACTCCTCTTTGTCCATCTGTGAGAATCAAGAATCAAAACACAGACTGGAGCTACAGCCCAGGGGCAGAGCACTTGACTTACATTTACGAAGTCCCCAGAATCACACACAAGTATCAAAATATAAGTGCAAATGGTTTGGTTGTGATTTTATTAATGCCCCTGTTACTATGCTTACATGTGAAAATCATCCTCAAATCATAATTAAAAGTAAACAGGATAAAATTTTAAATAACTAGAACTAGAAACTACTAAAATTTAGGAAATATTATTTTAAACGATTTCTGGTGTCTGGGCCCAATCTACCAACACAGAGATGAGTCATCAGAAGTAAATGATAATAATAATATCCGAACATGGACTGAATTCTCCAGTCAGGAATTTCCAAGGTGACACCTGATAGGTACTCACCTGATGAGAGAAAACATGGCAAAAATAAGAGTTATCTGACCCTGCAGAATGAAAATGCTTAGAACTACATAGCAAAAGATGCCAAGGCCATAAAACCCTAAAGCAACTCATTCCTTTCTGCAGCAGAAGGTTTACCACAACTGTCTGAGGACAGATCTCCCCTATTAAAGAAAGAGTGATGCTTGATGCTGCAGGTCTTGCTGCAAAGGGCAGATTTATTTGCTGAAGAGTCATCGGCAAAGTATCAGGGACTGGTGAGGTCAGTAAACAAACAAAACCATTTCCTCACAATCTAGGAAGTCCAAGGGCTGGTTTCCTTCTGGGTGCTTCTCTTTAGCTTGCAGATGGCATCTTCCACATTACCTCCACTCGGCCTTTCCGTACATATTCATGACTGTGCCCAACTTTCCTGTTCTTGTAAGGACACCAGTCATACTGAATTTTGGCCTTCCCTAAAGATTTCATTTTAACCAATTACCTCCTTAAAGACCCAAACTTGGCTACGCAGTGAGGCCCTGAAGTCTAATAAGATTTCAACATCTGAATTTGAAGAAGAAACACAACTTAGCCCACAACAGATGGTCCTGCTCAACACATGGGATTATTTTAAATCCTGTTGGAGGCTTATGCATGTTCTTCATATTGTTAAAAGTTAATCGAGGTTGTTCTATTCTTCATTCTCACTTACCACGAACACGTGAAACAGTGAGAATCATGCCCACTTGGCTAGTAAACTGAAGGTTCGGTACCAGGCCCACAGAACTCAGCAGTCTGTGCCACAGTGAAGAAGGCTCCAGACAGAGAGACGGGTTTAGAAACCCAACATGCAACTGAGTCTCACTAGAGCTGAGACTGTTCAGCAATACAGAACGAGTGCACTTCCCTCAAAGGGTTATTAATGGAGTCCAAACATAAGATGGGTGAAGGGATCAGGATAAGATGGTCTTCTACTACCAGTATCAGTGCCGTACAAAGGACTCCCTCCACAGACCCCCTTCCACGTCAAAAAAGAAATAATTTGGCAAATAAGCAGCAACAGCACAAGGACATAGAACCCGGAATGGAGAACACTGTCCTCATTAGCTCCTCTATCTACTTCAGACTAAAAAGCCCAGGAGTGTGTGCCAGCCACTAACCTCCAAAGTCCCTGACCTTCTCCCTTATGCAAGAGGGAAATGTCAGCATTGAAACCAATGGACAGAGATAGGAGAGAAACAGGGAGCTGGCACTGGCACAAAGCCCAAGTCACTTTGGGTCTTACCACAGCCTGGGGCTGGACACAGGACAGTCGGCTTCACACTGCCCCCAGCCCCAGCTCCTCAGGCCTGGTTGTGTTCAGTCACAAAAGCGAAATGAGGGGGAAAGCCTGTTTCTTCTCCACAAGTTTCTTTTTACAGACCAAATTTAAGTACAAATCTCCAAATCTGCAAAGCTGAAAACATTTTTTTTTACCAGAATGAAGCAGAAATTAGAATCTGGAGAGGTCCAGAAGGTGGTTACCCTCCAGCTTCTGCTTGGTAATTTGGGCTTCTATGAGTGCAGAGTTCCTCAACCTTAACCCTGACCTCTCCACCCCACCGAGAGTTTGGCGCCTCCGGGCTTCCATCCTTCTGCTGAACAATGTCTCTGTACGGAAGGCATTTTTCAAAATCTGAAGCATCTGTAGTGAAGCCTAATGTGCCAAGCTCAGCACATACCACGCACCGAGGGCAGCTGAGGGCATATCTAAGAAACTTGACCTCGCAGTGTTTTTCCTATGTGCAAAGAAGCAGTGAAACCACTGACCCCAAGAAAACAGCCCTCGGCCAGCAACTGCCTGGCCAGTTGAAAGATAAAACTCTAGCTCCTTTCCTCTCAGTTGGATGCCTCTCTAGGATGATCTAAGTATCTACGGCTTCCCAGGATCCTCCCAGGAAATGAGTCTTAGTTGGCCCAAGAAACGAGCAGCTTGAGATTGACCCTTGACTATCTCCTTTATCTCCCCTGCCTTACTTTCCTATGACTTCGCTGTGACCTTCTGGGGAGCCATACTCTACAGCAACATCTTGCACAACTCCACAAAAATCCCACTTTCCAGAAAACTTCTTCACCGAGGTCTCTCAGGTCACTTCCCATCATGTTTTAATGCTACTTGAATACATTTTAATCTTGTTCTCTAAACCTCATGTTTTCTTTTAACTATGGATTCTGAGAAAAGGAAAAAAAAACTTTTACATGGCTTTGAATTTCCCATGTTGCTCAGAGTATCATCTTATATAAACTAGATGCTCAATAAATATGTCTTAATGAAGGAGGAATTAACCATGCCAATCAACATGAAAGTCAAGTTCTTTATTTAATCTAACCGAAACTTCTTTTTTTATTTTATTTTTTCCTCTCATACAAACTTGATAAGTACCCCATTCCCCTCCCTCCCTCCATCCCTCCCTCTCCCCTTTTCCCCTTTCTCCCCCTCCCCTTTCTCCCAGTGCCCCCTTCCCCTTCCCCCCCATTCCTGGAGCATCCTTTAGTGTGCATGTCAAACTTTCCTCTGGGTCCTCCTCTTCTGATGAGGTGTGAGGACTCAGTAGCATTGCCTAGAGCTCTTTTTTGTGTTCCCCTTTAGTACAGGAACACTATTGTGGCTCTTAATCCCTTGCCTCTAAGGATCCTAGTGCCTGTGATCCATGCTAGACTTTGGGAGGGTCATTGATATGTTGGTAATTGAGCAGGTCATGCAAAGTCCTATTATGATTATTTCGGCCCTAAGTTGTGTGGAGTATCTTGCATATCGTTGCTCCTCCCCATCTTTAGGCTCTTACAATCTTACCGAAACTGAAACTTCTTTGGATGGCTGTTTTTGTCTTTCAAAAACACTGCATGAACTGCTTTTAATGAGCAAATTACTAAGTGTGTGTGTGTGTGTGTGTGTGTGTGTGTGTGTGTGTGTGGTGTTTCTATAAATTAGTATAATCTAGATAGTCATCTTAATAGAACACCCCTGAGTCTCAGAAAATTATAACCAAGATCTCTTGCGAAGTGGTTGTTGGAAGACTCGGACCATAATCTTCTGGGCAGATAAGATGAAGAGGACTGATTCAGTGTTTCGACATACTTTGTCAGCCTAGCAAGTGAGAAAGTTGCCCCTCTCTCAGAAATTCCTGTGGTTATGTTTTTGCCAGTTCCCCCAGCTCCTGATGTCGGTATGAATTGTCCTGCCATGCTGACAAAGTATAACTGAATATCATAAGTAATAATAAACTCCTTGTTCCCTTAAGTCATGTGGCCATGTGTTTATCAGCAACATGAGGAGAAATTTCAATACCATGCAAGTGTGAGAATAGAGTTCATATCCCCAAAACCATGTGAAAGCCAAATACACATTGCAGCTGCATGTAATCCTAGCCCTCGGGGGACAAAGGAAGGAGAGGCTCAGAGCCAGTGGACAAGCTCTGGGTTCAACTGAGAGAACCTGCTTTGATAATAAAGTGAGGAACAATCAAGGAAGCCAATCAATTGACCATTTGGGGCCTATACACTCACATATGTGCACATGCACATATACACACATTTTTAAAATTACATAAAACTACTCTCTTCATGGCCAGGGAGATAGATCAGCAGGTAAAAGTGCACAAGCCTGACAACCTGAGTTTAATTTTTAGAACCTATGTCTTAAAAACAAAAAGCCAGATAGGACATATGCTCCTGTGATCCCAGCACTACTGTGAGATGGGAGACAGAAATAGGAGAATTGGTCAGAAGCTCACTGGACACTTACACTGGAATATGCTGTGGTGGAATCAATAAGAGATCCTGTCTCAACAAAGTTGAAGTAAAAAAATAACATCTAAAAGCTCTTCTAAACCTCCACAGGCATATGTGGTATGCACGCACTCTCTCTTTCTCTCTCTCTCTCTCTCTCTCTCTCACACACACACACACACACACACACACACACACACAAATAAATAAATAATAAATAAATGAAAAGTTAGATAAATAAATTTTTAAAACTTCCTTCTTCAGACCTCTACTGAAAATCAATGGGAAACTGCAAAAGGCAGGTATTGCTACCTAACTTGGATCATTCAACTTGTGTGGTGTTCTAAACCACACCCTTTCCTCTGCCTTTCAGTTCTGAAACTAACAACTGAATCATCCCCCATGTTCCCACTACTTCTCCAATCGCTTTGTCGCCTTCACAGGTTCCTCTTCCTTTCCTCACTTCTCACCTACCTTTCCAGCCCTCCCTATTCTACTTCCCCCCCTCATTTACAGATACCTTTATCATTAATGGTTGCATGGAAGTGGCTCCCAAGTCTCTTTTCTCTACCTCCCATTTCTCTCCTGCAGTTTTACCCACTTTACTTCTTAGAAGAAATCCCAAGGACAACTCAAAGTCCCTTAAATCGATGGTGTCAATTCTGAAGTCACATTCTCCCCTTCACTGCTTAACTTGTTCATTTCCTGAAGCTGCCCATCTCAGCTGAATGCCGCCAGTCACCTAACTTTCTAATCAAGGCACTTCATGGGCTTTGACTCATGTTCCTGATGTGTCATCCCCATCAAACCAGCCTAATGATTTTACCAACTCGCTTTTCTTGAAAGCATTCCCTTTCCACCTCTTAGCACTATCTGAAATAAGACCTCTGTTTATTCTTCCTGATTTTTCATAGCTTTGGAGATGACTGTCAAGAAAGTAGACATAAAATTCCAGATCTTCCATGATTTGTTAAATCTAAAGGGAAAAAAAATCCTCTAATTTCACTTGTACTTAGTTGACTTCGAGGCCACTATTTTAATGGTCTCCCACTAGCTCTGATGTATGTAATGCCTCTGCTATGTGGGTTATAAAAATCAGTAGCTCCCTAGATTACTTTTCAGGAGATTTGAAGGCTTCTAACTCTTCTTGAACCCATGGATATCCTCTTAAATAACTGGAATAGCCTGAAAAGGTGCGGAGTCTCTGTCTTTATGTTGTGTCTGCCTTTTTTGCTGCTTTAACCTTTGGGTAACCTTTGGAATGTTAATCAATAAGAAATGGTCTGTCCAGAATCAATCTGATTTCACTAATCTCTCTTCAAGGTTAAATAGCATGACCAGAAATATCAGACCTTGAGAGGAGTAAAAAGAGGTGGCACCAAGTTTCTTAAACACTACCTGTTCTCAGGAAAGACATGCATATCACTCCTCCTTTGTCAATAATCATTCTCCCTCAGTATTCCTTTCCTACATCCATAATCCTTCCACTTTTTAAAGCCGAAAGGTGGTTATGTAAGTGAATCCCCCTCTCTTCTCTTCTTTGACCACTGATCTAGGGAATGAATTTCCAGACTTTTCTTCTAATCTCCAATGAGTTGGGCTGTCCCCTAGACTTAGCTCTTCTAAATCATCTCCCTTTGTATTTGCCCTTGTGATTTATAATAAAGCTCCATTTTCCCTTCATGTAACAAATTTCTACATGGCCCTATCTTCCTTGTACACATTCTGTCCCATGCACATCTCTACCTTCTTCCATTCCCTGCCATTTTCCATCATTTGCCTTCCTGTCCATCACCTGTTGTATACAAGGTGCCAACATCACCCATTCCGAGATGCCTTCTCACATCCCTCCATCCTAAAGAAGTGCACCTTTCCTGGGCGTGACTGTTAACTGTGAAGCAGAAACTTGCAGGTGCATCCAGAAGATTGTGTCCTTCAAGAGGACGCTGACATCCCTTCAGGCTGTTTTTATTACTGTGGTTTCAGACAAGGCTCTCCAAGAAAACAAGGCACCAGGTTAGAACCAAAACTGCTGAGTCACCTCCCAGGTGACCTTCAATAACCTTTGCTTATTATAATTTCATTGTAATGCTAAATCCTGAGTATGCCCATCCACCCTTTCTGAACATGTGATATATGAAGAATCATGTTCATATGCTCTTGAATTAAGCACGCTCAGGAATGTGCCTGTCTACATTATAATGACAACTTTCTCCAATATAAATTTGTGACAATTCATTTCAACTCTTCCAAACACTCTTTTTGCCTCCTGTGTTTAGAGAAACACTGCTTGGGGAGTTATCCCCAGTGCTGCTTTTACTTGGTGCAAGTAATGAAGCTTTCCTTACCAATTGTTTCTTACTAGCTTTCCCCTTAGCACCTTTAGCACATTTCATGATCTTCTAAAGTTATATTGTCTATCCATCTTCCCCATCTAGATTCTAAATTCTTTTAAACAGAGATTATTCACAATCAGTATCAACCTTAGAACCTTTGCATGTTAAATGCTAGTGATAAATAACTTTCAGTATGTCTCCAAAACTTTCAGTTATCTCTTTGGTTGGAAGGCTCTGCTGTGACCATATTTTAGTATTCAATATACGCAGCTGATGCAGTATTGGTGGTGTGAACATAGCTGCCCTTCAAAATGTACTGCAATGTTGGCTGCTATCATCGTGCCAGCTCTGGAATGATGGCTTCCACTTCAGGAAGCGTTAAATAAATAGAGGACTAAAACAACTAAAATTAGCCACATCTCAGTACTGGAGATAGACTAAGATTTGGCAAGACAATCTTTTATGCAGACGCGCTGCTGACACAGCATGGCGAAATGGAACTCAACCAAAGAGGAGAACCTGCAAATCTCTTTAACACAGAAATTCTGAGTTCTGCTGACTCATTCTGACTTAAAGTCGCAACAAAGCATAAGGAGCATCCAAGCTGATGCTGCTTTTTTTTTCTGCAAAGCTGACAGGACTTAGCATACAAGGAATTTAATAGTTGTTCTGTATTGTCTTCTATAACTCCTCAGATATTAGTTATGGTCACCTGCATTATAGTGTCTGATAACACTGAAAAAATGCAGTACTGGTTAAAAAACACTAAAGAAAACCATGCAGGGAATCTCTTTCACCAAGGCCTTGGTGCTACCTCTATTTGAACTCATCGGTGCTGGCAAAGGCAACATGTCTTGTTGACACTATATACAAAAACATCTGTACAAATTTTTCCAATTTAGGAAACAGCATTTAATTATTAACATAAAATATACACAGAGACTATTGCATGAATTTTCAACAGTTCTAAATAGCAAGGAACCCATATTAGTGCAAATTATGAAGCAAAGACCCTTTTCAAAGTAAATACTTGCAAGTCATGACTTACTTTGCTCTTCCTACATATATCATGGGAACTGCATCATAAGAGGTAAGATAGAAGAAATCTCTAGACTAAAGTCTAATTATGCTTCAGCTAATGACTTATGTTCCTTATATATAGTGATAATTACAATTAAAATTTGATTAATAAGCATTACTTCAACTATGTACTCCATTTAAAACCAGAGTATGTAAGTTTTCTATGTGAGAAATTTATCATGTTAAATGTCTTCTTTCAGGAAAAGGAAATAAAGACAGAATTTACTATACAAACTTCATACGATATTTAATCACCTGGAAAATATCAGTTGTTTCAACAACAGACATTATTTCACCTAAGCCTGTATATTAAAAAGGAAGTTTTACTGTACCTGCTCCTTGAGGAAATTATTACTGTGTACTTACTTGTTCAGTATGAGGTCAAGAATGAACTTGGAGCCAAAGGCTTCAATCTGGAAGCTTGCCTGGGCCAGATGGACAGCCTAAATGAAGAAACAGAAGAAACCTTAACTTATTTCCTGTCTTTAAGACTGATTACAACAATCATGTCAAGAACGATAGTGAACAGAGTCACCATTTTATGAACTGCTTGATTTCTTTACGGTTCTTCATGTGGTCATTTGTTTCTTTAAAGAACTGGGTGTGTTGTCAGGATTTCACTGGAAGACCTAGATATCTTAGCAGTAAAGAACTAATAAGAGACAAGTTTTTTTTTTAATTCTTTGACACTTTCATACATAAATACGATGAATCTACCCATTCACACTTCCCCTTCTGTCCCACTTCATATGTTCTCCTTTCTAGCCAGTCTTCCTCCTATTTTTATGCCTTTTTGCATGTGTGACCCACTGGGTTTCATCTGGGATGTCTACTCTGACAGTTGTCTGAACACCTGCTGGGGTTTGAATGACCCATCAGTGGGTAAATCATTGCTTCTTCAAGGAATCAACCCCACTTTCATAAAATCTGCACCAAAGTTAGTCTAACAATTTCACCATGGATAAGGAAAAATCTCAAGAAACAATATACTTACCTGAGAGACAACCAGTGTTTTAAAATAAACCCACAAAGATAAAAATCGCAATACATTCTGCTGGACTTTCAAAGTGACCTAGATGAATTATGCAAAACTCTAATTAAAGCTTAATTTCAGCCTATTTTGTGCACAAAATGAATGTTCCTGCACACCTAACTGCAAAATCATGTCAGCGCTCTGCTCTTCAGCAGAAATTGGAACTTTCTCTAGAACTTCCTTTAAATGATATATCAGCAGAATGTGACAATATAATACATTGTAGCAGTCTTCTCACTTCTGAAAGCAATTAACGCTTAGTCTATGGGAATATTCTAAGCTTATGTTCCCCTTCAAAAGCCGTGCTTTTACACATACTGCCATTATATGGATTATTATATATATGGATTCAAAATACAATAACAATCCCATCTGAAGTAGAATGATATCTACCAGGTGTTAAAGATTAGTGCAGCTCAAAGAAGCACCTTGAATAAGTTAAATTAACAAATCAATGAAGAGTTGTTAAAGTCTTGTCCAACATAAATTTTTCCTTTGTTATCCTCTCAGTTTTAAAAAAAAATAGCAAGGACATATGCAATATCCACATCCCACCCCAGACTCACAAAAGTCCTAGCTCCAGTTTGCATTCCTAAATCAGTGGAGGTCCCAAATGATGTTGGAGATGCTCTAAATTTTAAATAATGAGAAAGAGATTTCTGAACCCTAACAACATCAGACACCACTCCTAATGCTAAAGGACCATGTAGAAAAAGCTCATCACACTTTAAGAATGTAAATACCAGAATAAAAGAGAAGGAAGCATCTATGTAAAGCATGGTCTCAGTCACCTGAAGCAGATTCTTGATCCAGTACAAGCACCACACAGACTTTATATGAATTCATTTGCATCTTACACCATTAAACTTTGTCCAAAAACCTTTGTATGGATGAATAAATTTTAGAAAGGAGACTTTTCAGCTATGGATTCCAAATGTCTTTTTCAAAAATATGTGAAACTTACTTTCTGAGAATCTAAGTCTATAAGCTTGTTTCCTTCTAAAATTACTTCAGAGTAAAGAAATGTTCAATCATGGTAACCTGGCCTAAAGATAAGAGACAAGTTTTTTTTTAATTCTTTGACACTTTCATACATAAATACGATGAATCTACCCATTCACATTTCCCCTTCTGTCCCACTTCATATGTTCTCCTGGCTTCTTTATAAACACTACAAACCTGATCATGACCCAGTCAAAGACTTATTTTCCAGCAAATCATAAAATACAAACACCAAGAATAAATACTTTTCTGGAAAACAGGTGCCCCATTGGTAAATACAGTACGCTTCTTTTATAGAATTGTTAAGGCTTACTACTTTGTTGTTTTTTCCTTCTATTTTCATGTTTGTGGTTGTGTGCACATATGTGTATGCATACATGTCCAGGACAGAGGCTGACACTGGAATCATTCTGAATCACTTTTCTACCTTATTCTTTTTGAGACAGTGTCTCTAATCAAACCCAGAGCTCATAATTTAAATCATTCTGGCCAGTCGGCTTGTTCTGGGGATTGTATCTCTACTTTTCCAGGTTAGAATTGCAGGTAGGACTCTGAACCCACCTAGCATTTCACCTGGGATCCAGGGATCTGAATTCTGGCCCTTTGGCATGCACAGCAAGTGCTTTAATGGCAGAGTCATTTCCCCCTACCCCAGGTATATGTAATTTGATGATGGTTAAAAATAAGTTTAAACCTAAGCAACATGGCAACCTTCAGTTTATCAGAACCTAATGAAAAACTGAGTTAATAATAGGAAGTTTTTCCCTTTGCCTTTCCAGTCACCAACTACACATGCACATTTAAAGTTCCACCTTACATATAGATAGCTGAGACACAACTCAGACAAGCAAGATAACTCTTCTAGAATGGCACTCACTCACAAACGTGGCAACCTGTGTTCTATCCCCATATGCTCACATAGTGGAAGAAGAGAACTAAATTCTCAAAGATATCCTCTGAACTCCACCCATGACCTCCATACATATTCTATCTCTCTTTCTCTTTGTCTCTCTCTGTCTCCCTTCCTCCTTCCCTCCCTCCCTCTCTTCTTCCTTCCCCACATTAAGTTAAAAGACTAAAATCTAAGATAGATATAAGGTCCAAGGAAAGCAGGAATCCATGGAGACCAAGATCGTCATTTTAGGGTAGCAGTTACTGAAACGTTTCACTGAGAAACTGCTGTTTGAACAAAATTTCAAAGTGAGAGATGGCTCAGTGGGTAAAGTCATTTGACACCAAGTCTGATGACCTGTGTTCTATTTCAAGAACTCATTAAAGGTAGAAGGAGAGAACCAACTCTGACCTCCATATGCACATATATACAAGATAAATAAATAAATAAATACAAGAAGCGTAAAAAAAAGGACAATCCCACTGTAAGGGGAAGAAAACCATATTTACAAAAAAAATGAAGTCAAAAAAAATGAATGTGCACATACACACTTGAAACACAAATTAGTAATTGTTTTAAATGTGTATTATCTTCAGGAAAATGGCTTAGGTGGGCTGCCAAGTGGAGGACTTGTGTGGCAAGCTTAATGACACTTACGATGCTAAATATACACATGGGGCCTAGACTGTGAGCTTTTCTCTCAATTCCCATTCCTCACGCTCAATCAACATGATGTCTGTAATGTACCATCACCACCATCATCATCCAAGCATATGGACAGATGACTCTCCAGAATAATTAAATAATTTACCATGGCAGTACCAACACACCTGCTTCCCTGTTGGGGGGAGGGGAGAGAGTGGCAAATCAGATTTTATTGTCTGTATCTGTAAAAATATTTTAATGCTTTAATTTTTAATTCTAATAGGCAGCACATTTTGTTATAAAATAATCTTAAATTTCTTTTATATACCACCTTCTTTTCTCATATTATCACACAGAATCTGTACATTCATCTAATATCAATGCATGCATCTTATATAATTTCAGCACATTGGTGTGGGAGATTTTTCTTACACTCTGTTTACCTTCCCTTGCTATTCATTCTGCATATTCTCATCTAGACCAAAGCAAATGTCTGAAAAGTTTTTCTTTCCCTATCATTCTGTTATTTCTCCCTTGTCCCTGACACAGCAAATAGTTTTTAACTCTGGTCTCTATTATTGTATTTCAGTCTATCACATTTTTTGTTAGCAAAGTAATATTATTTATGATAAGTGTAAATTTTAGATGTACCTTAAAATCAGATAAAATGAGTCCTTGCCATCACCATTTATATGCATGCCTTTAACCTCTTCCCAATGGTAGGAATTAGAAGAGTGACTGAGTATGACGTCTTATATGGAATAAAAGTCATAGCACTGTTAGCTGATCTCACATAAGTTTAGAATAGATGATATACATCACTGAAAGTGCTAAGGTCACCTAAAATATCGCTCTTCTTTTACCAAGAAAAAAAATATGGTCGAGTGTCAAAAATATGCTCAGCAATATATCAGATAACAGGACCCTTCAGAGAAGAGTTCATGAACTCCACGTGAGGTCACAGTCATTTCCCCTTCAGAATGTCTGCCACACAGCCCTGCTTTTATAAGGACATTCGCTGCAACTACTCTGAGGAAGAACACAGAGTTTTATAGTTAAGAAGCATCATTTCACAAGAATGAGCACATCACCAAGCTCAGAATTACCACCCTGAAGGACTGGAAACAGCTGGTGCCTCAGCCCTTCAGTCTTTTGCTTTTGACTCAGAATCCGGCCCAGGGAAATTACAGGAGTATATAAACAAAAACAAAAACTCAATTATATACACAAACCTCCTTCAGTGAAAAACAATTTGCAAATACTTACGGTGTGCTTTTGTCTTTCTGACTTTTTCTTCCTAATAGATGGCAGCTAGTGATGCCACATTAAATAGCCTGAGACCGCCACCCTTCTCTCCATGCAGCCCTGACACACTACACAGCACCATATGCTTATCTTTGCATAAGTGTCCTGCCAAAGTTGAGGGAATAGTCAGGTTTTAGATTCTAAAACAGTTAATACAGATGCAAAAATGAGAAGAAAAAAACACACTATCTGCTACTTATAAATAAAAAAAAAGTCATGAGCATTCTCATAGCTTCGTATGACTATGCTCCACACAGTATTCTTTGCCTCTTAACAAGGATTTGTGTACTATCTGGAATGTGCCTATCATTGGAACCTAAAATGGAAAAAAAAATATACACTTCCCCAGAATCAGGCAATAAGACCAAATTTTACAATTTGGCAGAAATCAAGCAATTTAAAGAACCAAGTGTTTGTGCTGTTAATCACCATCTTTTACTTTCATTTGTTCAATGTCATTCAAGGCCTGAGAAGCAGAAGCAACTGGAAGTCCTTGCTCTCAAATCTATACCACTTATTTAGGGAGATATTCAAGTTAAACAACATGTTCAAAGTTACCAATAAGACAAGAAAATGCTTTACAAATGGAGATAAGAAGACCAGAAAAGCCTGGAAAATGATTAAGCTCTTTTTCCTAAAAGGAAGATGGTGGATCTGGACTTCTAGGAAAGAATGTGCTAGAGAGAACCAAACTTGGCTACTAAAGTTAAAAGTTAGGATTAATGGAACTGCCTTATCTATACAAAGGAACTGTGGAATAAGTCAAATAGCTAAAGAGTCAATTACTAACGGGTAGCCATTAATTTTCTTGCTTTTGTGTCTCTCCTTGCTATGATCATGCTACTTATCAAAATAATGCATATGCTGCAAAGTATGTAGTGTATATTATTAAGACTACACAAACTACAATCCTTTAGGTAATTTCTCTTCCTACATCAAGACACATATAGCATTTTCCTTAACTCATGGCTTTCCAACAAATCCTTCAAAAGTTACAATCCTATTACTTTAAATAGGATAGGAGAAGTTCATAGAATCTCAAATATCACTTTCTTTTGAGATTCAGAGCATTTTATGCTATTTAGCAGGAGACAAATTTGGAAATTCACCAACTCATAAAAAGGGAGAAAAATTAGCCAGTCAGAGATAGGAGGAGCCACCTTGGAAGGGTGCTGAGTTGTTAAAGTCAGAGATGCTTCCCTGGGAAGCAGTTGGCCTTCGCTGTTTGGTACATCTTTCTTTTCTTATAAAAGCAGGAAACACAGAGCCCAGAAAGCCAAATAATTAAATACCAATTAAATATCAAGTTTAATTTGATGCAAATTTGAAGAAAATAGTCGCTTTAAATTGCTGAGACATGTCTGGATGACCTGTCAGTATGTACCCTAACACTGCAGAAACATGAGCAGTCCAGTCTGTGGATCATTTTCCTGTTTAATACAAAAATTCAAACATGCAACTATATCTCTGGAGTTTTAAGGTCTAAAAAATCAAATGTCAACAGACCATTGCAGTTGTAATCCAGTTCCCATCCCTCATTCAAACTTGGCACATGGGTGATCGTATAGATTTGTATTGTAACAAAAATAATAGTGCCTCATCTTCTCATGGCTGTATCACTTCAAAGCACTGTTATGTCTCACTAGAATGATACGACATTGCCATGATGTTGAAAACTTTCAGTCTCCTACTAGATTTTTATAGTCACAGAAAGGTTAAATGATATTTTTGTCCAAGGTCACACATCAATGGGAGAAATATAAGTTATTAGCTTCAACTCAGTAAGAAATGCCAAATCTATGACAGAAATCCTTAAATCTTCAAGCCTCAATGTTTCCTAGTCATGAAAATATAAATAATAATATCTTACTATGAGGATTATGTGAGAATTAAATTATACAATAATATGACAGAAACTTGCTAGAAAAAGTTGGTCTCATTGACAGACCTCAATAATTTGGCAAAGACCAAATAGAAGGAGAAAAGAGAAAAATAATCTATTAACATTTTGGAAAGAGTTTAAGCCCGTCTCAAAATTTTCTCCCAGTACATGCATATTAACAGTTTACCATCTAGAAAACTTGAATATGCATTTATATTCTGAAAAAATTACAAATGTTATATTTTTTATTACTTATTATCATTATCTATTATGCGTTGACCTTGTTCAAGTGTCGTGTCTTTGAAACAATATGAATCATTTTTCTGAGAAGTGGAACAGCTGCAAACGTTACATGAAGGCAGCTTTGCAAATTAAGGTAATTTGCTGAACAATCCCTGCCAAGTTTCATTTAAATAAGTAGTTCGTGAAAGAGAATATCATCATGTTTGCTTCTGGCATGTTCCAATGTACAGGATTATGGGTTAAACCACTAACAAACCTGCACTGAAACCTACCTTGTGTGCACTACTGTGACAGATGCAAAGATATAGAAAAATTAGGATTCATGTCAAAAAGTTGACCATCTGGATGGGGAATGAGAACCGAGTAAAAATTTTAATGTACCAATTAAATAATAATATAAATTATTTATAATGATGTCACATATAATTTAAGCATGATTAATTACCAAATTTAGAATATTAGATTTTGAGGAGGGAGAATTCTAGCAGCTGATAAGTCAAAAGTGCCAGGGGAAGTCTCAGCATTTAAAGATAAATAGAATTCAGACAGCTCAAGAACCAATTTTAGTGTTGAGGTGGTAGGTGAACAGTAGGGTGTGTGCTAGGCACACATTGGGTTACAAATTCAATCCCCAAGTGCTGTGAGAAAATTAAGGATTGATTTAATAGCATGAAATTGCAAAGTGATTCTAAGTGTTTGCTAATAAACAGACACATTAGAAGCATGCTTTTGAAGCAAAACACCAAATTCCTTCCATTCTAGAGTGATAAGCTCCAATTTAAATTGTGATAAGCATTAAACAGTTTAACAAAAAATAAAACATTCATGACATGAGTAAATGAGTGAACACACCCAAAAATACCCGTGGGCTTTGTTAACCCATCTACATTTTAACCTCATACTAGTAAGTAGAAGTCATGTCCTTTGCAGGATATTACAGAAACAAGATCAAAACATCAATCAAGCACGCTCAGCTCAGGTCACAGGGCAGCATCTTCCATAAAAGAAACATGGCACTGATGCTGTTCTCCGCACCGACCTTGCTGAGAAAGAGAGACACTGAAAGAAATTTAGCCAACATTCAATTACTGAAGCTGTTGATACAGAAAGGAACACATGCATTTATGGATCTGAAAGACTTCTGACAAATATACAAGAATTCTTTTTCCAAATTAGCCATCTATACGGAGACTGAAGTTTGGTCTCCTTACCTTCAATTTGAAAGGCACTCATAAAGTTTGATACAGATAAAATATGGACAAGAGAGAAAAAGAAACATACTTTGATGATCAAAACCATTATTCCTGTAAATAAGTCATGACTTGTGTATATAGAAATTTTCTTTTTAAATTTAAGTTTTAAAGAAAAAACACTACATTTATAATTTTAGGGTTAAGTATATCAACCATGATTTCCCTTATTGATTGTGTAGCATCCTTGGAAAGCCCGATGATAATACATCTTTACTGGCAAACCACCTTCAGATAGTTACATTTAAAGTCTTCTACACTCTAACACTTGGTAATTAACTTTTTCTGGATATTCAACTTAAATGTCAACAAAAGAGATTAATTCTTCATAGCAATTCTACTTAAGAGTGAGTACAGCATTGCAAGTATCACAACTATATTTTTGGCTTCCATGTATTTTGTGAAAGACAAATAAGAATACAACTATGACAACTGTTACCATAGAAGCAGCTTTTTACTACTGCTTTCCTGATAGTAACATTTAACTTGATGTATTACCTAGTAATGGAGATGTGACTCACCTTCTTTCTCTTCATCAATTCCTACATCACCGAACTGCACACTTCCAGCAAAAGTTTCTCTCTTTCTCCAAAACCTTTATCCTAAGGTAAGAATATATTCTCTTTCTAGCCAGAAGTGAATCCCCATTAAATAATTTCAATAAAAGAAGAGAATGGTGGACTGAGTTATGGTTCATCAATGGAACATTTGCCTAGCGTGCATAACATGTATGAAACTTCAAATTCTATCCTCACCACATGAAGAAGAAGAAAGAGGAGGAGGAGGAGGAAAAGGAAGAGGAGGAGGAAAAAGTGGACAATCAAAATGGCTCAGCAAGTAAAAGCTCCTGCCTGCACATAAACCTGGTGACCTTAATTCAATCCCCACAATCCACAGGATGAAAGGAAAGAACCGACTTCTGAAAGTTGTTCTCTGACTTCCACATGTACATAATGACTCAAAGAAAGAAAATGCCTTTTTTAGTCTTTTAAAGAAGAGGGAAAAAAAGCATTGAAAAGAAAAAAAAATCAGGGTCCAGCTTATAGTCTGTACCATATTTTAAATTTGCCTATATAATAGCAGTACTATTCTCAAAAAGTCTTTTAAAGAACTCCATAAGGACCTGCAATGTTGTTCTGTTTCTTGGAATATAGGCTACAACAACTTGGTGCACTCGTTTCAATTCAAACATCTCTCCAGGGCAGCAGAAGGTTCTCGAACTAATGATAACAATAAAAGGGTGGGTAAATAATAAGTGAATTTGAGATGCAGTATGAGAATTAGGTCCCAGCAATCAGGCAGCTCACTGAACACAGTTACCTCTAGAAAGCCATACTTGATACAGAGTAGATTCAGATATCAACTTCTGCTTTTCCTCACTAAGAAGGTCCAAAACATGTACCTAAGAAAAACCAAGCAAACCTGTCTGTACTGATTCTCTCCTTGAAATGCTATTTTTCTGCTGATCCTTGCTGGTGGATCTCTACTGTCTCACCCAGTGATTCTCACTGTTTTCTACACCATGACCATTATTTCTATTTGCATGAGTTTTTCAGTCTCTGCTTGTGAGTCTTCTCAAAATTCATTCTAAATAGGCAGCTGCTTGACAAGAATATTCCTAGGAGGCCTTGGCTTGTCTGCATTCTGGACAGAGCCTCCCTTTTTGTCTACCCACAACTACAGATTAGGGGGAAGTCCTGTGTTTTGTGCTGTTCAGTTGTGTTGTCTTGATCCTTTGCTCTGAATTGTGACCTCATCTATAACAATGGATGGATTACATTCTATCTCTTTGTGCAGAGTAACTTAAACTAGAAGACATGCCAGAAATGGATTTCTGCATGTTACAAACTGTAGGTGTCACTAGACTTCCTAAATAGCGAGATTAAAACCAGTTTCCTGGCCACGGGGGTTCAAAACTGTCTTATTTCACAATTTTACTCAAAACATATTATGTCCAGCACTTACAGTTTGCCGAAAGCTAGGTGTAGAAAAGCTAATATCACACTCTCTAGCAAGCAATCTTCACTAAGTTTTACAAAGTATCACCCACTGAGCTTACATTCACACTGTTCTTAAAATGAACAGATAGAATATTGATTCTTATTTTCTTATTTCTTATTTTAGAAATCCAATGGCAGATCGTGATGTCCATGTAATGGTAAGTTTATTTTAAATTTTTATTTCCAAATGAATATCCAGAAGTTATCTTGAGATCATACTGAAATGGAAATTATGGCTTAGAATATGTAGACTTCATAGTCTGTACCATATTTAAAATCATTTACATATTCAACAAATAATTATATGGTACCACTACATTTCAAGCAGAAGTTCTGTTCTCCTGAATTTTGCATCTCAGTTTGTGTGTTGAGAGGGAAGTTATGCAATCCACAAATACATAAATGTAAAGCACAGTGATAGGTGTACAAGTAATAAGATTAAAATAGGTAAGAGACAAGGTAGTTAAGTAGTTTACACAGAAAGAAAATTCAAAAACTCAATTCTAATTCAATTTTAAAAGGATAATCAAATAAGGATTCCTTGGCAAGTAAAACTTTAGCAAGAAAGGAAAGAGATGGCAGCAGTCATAGGCACACCCAGGGAGTAAGAATTCCAGGAGCAGGAGAACATCTAGCTGTGGAAACCCTTATACAGGAATACTTGGGTATGTAGAAAAAAAAAAATAGAGAAAGAAGATCAGGTCACATGCAAAGTCAAGGCAACTATCACAGGCAATGAAATTAGAGAAACAATGGTCAATTGTACAGAAGCCTTTATTCAGAGTGAGAACAGAAAACAGAAAATTACTGAGGAATGTCATAATCCGGGCTCCATTTTTCAAAGTTCACTGAAGTATATAGTATTGACAATGGACTAAAAAGGTCAGTTACAAAGAAGAAAGTATAGGATCCATTTGAAGATGTCTGCAACAATCTAGTGGGAATGACGGTAGATATGAACAATGAAATTAATAAGTGGTCAGATTCTAGGCAGACAGTGAAAGTACTCAATGGAGATTGCTTATGGATTCGATATGCATTACAAATAACAGAGGAAACAGCAAGCTGTAAATGTTTGCCTGAGTTCCAATACTCAATGAGCAGGAAGCGAAAGCAGAAGGAAGAGGTAGAAGGTTAGAAAATTAAACCTTGTTTAGGACCTCTATATTTTTATGCACATTAGATTTCCAAGTGAAGAAGTAGAACAGACAACTAGATAAAAGGCTTATGTTCTGATAGTAACAAAAGATATATTTGAGGTAATGTTCAGTAAGGATTGAGTAAATTAGAAAGTAATGAGCAAATAAATCAATGTCCAAGAATACAGATGAAAGAATAAGTTGATAAATATTGGAGATACAAAAAATTCCAAGAAAAGAATTAGGAAGGAGAGTAAATTTAGCAGGAAATGTATGCTGTGATGCAGCTAGGGTTTAAATAACAAAGTTAAACTAAATGAGGAGAAGTTGTAGAAGTAGGAATAAAGCAACCTACTTAAAATCCACATGTACAATTACAACAGCTAATTGCCATTTTGGAATGAGAGAGAGTACATACTGCAGTGTAGACAGAGAGAGGGACATGGAAAACAGCAAGCATCCATCCCTCTCTGCTTCCTGATTGTGGGTATGATGTGACCAACTACTTCAAGCTTCTGCTGACTTCCCCACCATAACTGATAGTTCATTGAACTGTGAGAAGAGATAAACTTTTGTTTCCTTGCTTTTTTAAGGTGTTTTATCACAGCACCAAAAAAGAAAACAAGATACATTATTTGTACATAAAAATCACACATACAGGATCAGCAATATTAGCTCTTTATCAAACCACAGGGATCATTCAGGTGAATGTGTGTAGATTAAATATTCTTAAAGAAACAGTATAATATTTACATTTGGATTTCTGAAAGTCTATTTTTAAAGTTTTGCTGCTTTAATACTTCAGGCTCAGCACTGATTTTAAGCATGCAAGATTTTATTTATCTTAATTTACTGCTACATCTTCCATCTTAGCAGGTTGTACCAATTAAACACAGGTTGTCAACTTGACAATTGAGAATTGAGCCTTTTGACATGACTATGAAGAATGGTTTAGCTAAGGCAAGCCTTCAGCAAGCCTATGGACGATTATATCTTACTGATATGGCAAAATTTAGCCCATGTTTGGTGGGGCAATTCCTCGGGTAAGATGGAAAGAGTTGGCTCAGTATTTAGATAGACTGGCATACTGACAGGAGAGAAAGTTTGTCCCTCTCTTTGCTCTTCCCATGATACGATGCACCAGTTTCCTCACCCCCTGATGTTGGTATGCACTCTCCTGCTATGCTGATGAACTGTAACTAGAAAGTATAAGTCATTAAACCCCTTGTTCCTAAAATGCTTGGTCATACATTCACAGCAGCAGCAGAAGAGTAAATTGAAATAGATATAATTGTAATTATGGAAATTAAGTACATCCTACATCCTATTAATAAAATACTTTTTCTAAAGGTCTCTAATTTAGTAATTGAAGTTATAGTGTGAAATCTAAGAACAAACAGACACCCCCCCCCAAACAGCATAAGAATCTACTGTTCCTGCCTCCATCCCCTGAGCCTACATCTGTGCCAGGACAGTACGAGACTGTTCTTGAATGCTTGAATGTTTCTTTCTAAATCATAATGCTTAAAGATATTTTAATAGTACGAAGAATTAGAAAGAAATAAGGTAATTTTTAAATTTTTGCTCCTTTATTTATAGTTGTTTCAAGTGGTTTTTTATTACCTAAAATAAGCAAATAACTATGCCAGAGTAGTATCTAGTTAGTGATGATTAGAGAGGACACAATATTATCAATATTTGATGAATAGACCAAAATAAAAAGTACTTAGAGAACATGAAATTTTCTAAAAATATAGCTTATAATAAATTTAATACTTTTTTCCTGTGCAAAAAAAAAAGAAAAATGTCATTTAAATGAAGATTTATAGTAAATTCTGTTCCTCGTGCCTTCTATTACAGTGAATACTAAATTAGCCCGTTTCCCACAAAGTAAAAAAAATTACAGAATCTGTAGGAACATTCTAGTACTTATGTCGAGACAGCAAAAGATCGAATCTGCTGATGCAGTATGCAAATAGAAGTACTATAGCAAACAACATTCATTGACAGAAAGATAAATTGCTCCTCTTTTTCCAGCACACAGGTTTACAAGTTCTCTTCTGGGGCATCTCATTGTCAGCACTACTGACCCCTTAGCTGGATGGTTCTTTGATGAGGAAGAGGATGTCCGGAACACTGTGTTATGCTTGGCAGCATCCCTGGATTCTACCAAGAAGGTGCCAGTGGATCCGGGACCCAACTGTGACAACCAAAAAAAAAATAGCCCGAGAATTGCCAAATGGCCTGTGGATGCCAAATCTGCCCCTGCTTTCTACACACAGGAACTACATGAATTTAGATTCTTCCACATACACTTCCTTTAACAAATTCATTCAGCCTTATTTCCAAAGCATTTATAGCTGCCAACAAAGCCCTCCAAACAGAATAGCAGGAAACGACTGATACAAGCAGGAAGGGAGAGTTTGCTTCTTTCCAACAGCAAAGTAATCCACCGGAGAAGCAGAATTTTAAAAGTTTATACCCATGGAGAACCCTCCAAATTAAACTACAGGTTTAAATCTGTCAAATGAGCTCACACATATCCTTCAAAAAATAATAAAGAAAGCAATAATGCAAGTAGGTACACCGTCCAAAAATTTTATCTCCTTACAAGGATGTTCAAAATTACTTTCTTTCCTCCCAAAGTGACGGCTTCTTATTATCTTTTGAAATGTCATTTGGTGACTCAAAAGAAAACAACTGTAATTTAAACAGCAAGTCAGAATGTGGCTAGTGCCTGGAAGCTACTAAGCTGTCACTCTGCGATTCAGGCAATATCCTCTCCGTGGGTGAAAATCTCAGGTGTCTAAATGCCATTTGCCTGGTGGTGGCTCCCACGTTTCCATCTCATCTTGACCTGTCTCCCACACCAGAGTCAAGATCTTCATCACAAGCCACACAGAGATAACCAGCCACCTGCTGAAGCAGAGTGGAATGCTTTGTGTCAGCTTGGCTTCTAAGCATTCTCCATGGCCTTTCCATGCCAGGAATTGTAGGAAGACTCCCCAGAAACAAGCTCACAAGGCAGTCTTGATTCCTGGGTCAGTTTCCTATTGCTGCTCTACTGAAATCCTTCAAATATGATGGCTGCAAGCACAAATTGTTACCTTACACTTCTGGAGATCAAAAACCCAAAGCAAAGTCTAGAATCTAAAGTACAGGTGTGGAAGGGCTAGTTCTATCTGGAGAGTCCCAGACAGATCATGTTTCCTTGTCTACAACTTCCAACAACCCCATACTCCAGAACTCATGGGTCCCTCCAGGCATGTGTCTGCTTCCACTGTCAAATCTTTCCCAACTCTGACTCTCGTAAAGTCCCTGTGAATATATTCTAGGCCACCTAAATAACCTAGGATATGTTCTCGTCCCATTCCACCAACCTGCTTAATCATACCCAAAAGGCACCATATTCATAGGTTCTGGAGAGGTAGATGTAGACATCTGTAGGAAAGGAAGGACACACACAACTTCTCTCCTGTTTAATCTAACCAACAGAAAGTTAGAGACACTACCTCAAACTTCTCTGGAGTCCTTCTGCTATGCACACCACAATGTCTCTGCCTTGTACAGCTGTGGACCTCCCCACAAATAGTATCTCTACATCTACATTCTCAACAGTCCACTCTCCCTAAGACCGCCAATTTCCTTCTTTATTAATATTCCTTTAGAGCATTACATATCTATTCGTGTCATTTTTCACCCTTATTACCCAATCCTAATCCCCTACTTTCTCCCCACTACAAACTTTCTTCTTCCCACCAATCTCCCATCTCTTCTCAAGTTCTTCTGTGTGTGTGGCTCACTAAGTTTCAGCTGGGTTACTATTAATGAACGTGTTTGGGTGCTTTCTGGGGAATGGTGGACATTCCATTGGTAAGAGTGGCTCTCTTCCTCCTCTGAGAAAGGTATGGTGCCTCCTGAGATCATTTAAATATGAAGCAGATAATGTTACTTTCTCTCTTCAAAACACATTAGTGGCTTCCTGACATAATCAAAACAAAACTCTAACAAAACCTTTGATCTCTGGCCCTTTCTTATCTTATAAAATAACAAAGCAGGAAACATGCAATATTTTTTCCTGAAAACAATATCTCTTTATCTTCACCTTCAACCTTCTGAGGCCTTGCACATTGAGTGAGCACTCCAGCCAACTATCTTAGTGGAGTAATATGTTCCAGCTGCTCTCCTTGAACTTCCAGATTCACCCTCTCTTTCTCTAGAAGCCAAAGACAGCAACTTACCAATCATTCTAAACCTAAGCCCTACCCTTCAAGATCACTGTGACTGTATAATGTCTACTAAAACTACAAAAAAGTATTTCAGAAATCAAGTCAGGAGTTGGGAAAGAAAGGAAGAAGCATGCCATTGTATGATACAGTCGCTTTTCATAGCAGCAGACTATAATCTCCTAGGATGATGGGTATTTAAAAATAGGGTAGAGATAAATTATTAAACATTATAAGAACTAAAAAAAGAAACTTGCAGCCTCTGAAGAATGCTAGGAAAAGGCTTGCTAGGTTTTGTACCTTTATGGGTTCTGAAATCTTGGGTCGCACAGAGAATTATGCCAAAATAACCATAACATTCACACAACATATTTATACTAACTTTATACATATACAGTATGCCTGCTGATGGTCGGCATTTCGTCTCTGGCAACATTCCTTTGTCCTGGAGTTCCAATGTTACTCTTTGGAATTCTCTCGCCCAGAAATTGTCTTGCCAAAGATTAACTGGTGATAAATTTGGGGTGCTACATGATCCAATCAACAGCCTTTCTATTGAAAACTGCTCTTTAGCCACTTCTGATTCTAATTTTGAAAAAATTCTTTTTTTTCTTAAATCACCTCATAACCACTACTAAAGCAAAACTACTCTTTTTATCTGTGTAGGAGGGTGTGGCATATGTATGAGTCCTTGTGGACCTGTGCATCTCTGTGTATGACATATGCACATGTGCCCACACACACATAGAGGTGCCGTCCTTCCTTATTCTTCACCTTATTTTTTTTATATAGGATCTCTCACTGATCCTGAAGCGCATTAATTCATCTAGGCTGCTCAGCCAATGAGCACCCAGGACATACCTAGGTACTCTTCTCCTACTGCTCCAGTTACAGATGTGCACCTCCATGTCTGTTTGTTATTGTTATTGTTCTTGTTTTTTTTCGTTTTGATACAAACTCGAGTTGTTGTTTGTATAGTAGGCAATTTACCAAACTAACATCACACCATTCCTTTCTGTGATTTTCAAATGTAAGTCTCCACACTTTGTTATACCTATTCTTTGCTCAACCTGCCCCAATCTCAGAAGGCAGTGACTCTACAAATACAGTCACTACTGGAAATAATGAAGGACTTTAACTTCACAGCACCCTATTTCATCTCTTCTGAAGAGCAGCAATCACCTTTTTTGGGATATTTCACAGAACGTTAATGTCATAAAGAGTTATAGAACATCAAAATTAACTGACACATTACGATTCAAATTACTAGATCCCACACAGACCTATACTCAAAACCTTTCTGATAACCTCCCCAGGTGATTCCATTAAAGTTTGAGATTCAACCTTTTTATCTTTGAAATGGAAAAATAAATAAATCCAGACAAGTAACTTACCAAAACTTCCAAATCTATAATCAATTAATTATTCTTACCTTAGTCTGATTTCCCTTTAAAGGAATTATGTGTAACAAAACATTAAAAAATTATTAGAAGGAAATTGTCCAATAATAATAAAGACCATATAACAAAAATCTCACAGCTGACATTATACCAGATAAAGGCCAAAAACTTTTCCTATAAAATCAGAAAAAAAAAAAAAATAGGGGCTGGAGAGGTGGCTCAGGGGTTAAGCCTCTGCCTTGCAGGTGGAAGGTCCTGAGTTCGGATCCTAGACCCCACGTATAGACGCCGGGCAGAAGCGGGGGTGGCCTGCATTTCTGGTCCTGGTAGGGCGGAGCCTGTGAATCCCGGGGCAGAGTAAACAAGGAGGAGGTGGAGCCGTCCATGGTGGTTCCCGAATCCGTCCGTGGTTCTACACACACACATACACACACACACACATGCATATACCCACAATTGAATAAATAATAAAAAAATTTTTAAAAGATCAGAAAAAAATAAAATTGCTCACTTTCACCTATTCTATTCAACATATTAACACAATACCCAGAGTAATTAAGCAAGAAAAAGAAGTAAGAGCATGTAAATTGGGAAAGAAAACATAAAGTCATCACTGTTCATAGATGACATGATCTTATATGTAAAAAAGACGTAAAAATAAATTAATTCTATAAAGTTGCAAAATACAAAATCAACAAAACAATAAGGTACTAGTTGTATGGCTCCTTGGTACAGAGCTTACTTAGAATGTACAAGGCCCTGAGTTTGATTCTCAGCACCATGAAATATATTTTATATCCCTACACCAGTAGACAATCTGAAATGAAATTTAAAAAACAACTCCATTTATAATAGCATCTAGAATAATAAAAGACTTAGGAGTAAACTTAACCAAGGATGCTACAAATCCTGATTAAAGAAATATGAAAACACAATGAAACAGAAAGATACAAGAAATTCATAGATTAAAAGACTCAGCAGAAATATATATATACATAAAGCAACTTATCAACATCATCCTTATCATAAACCCAGAAACAGAAAAAAAAATCCTAAAATTTGCTGCAGAATTCCAAAGAACTCCAAATAATCAAACCCATCTAACAACAGAGACTGCAGAAACAGTTTAGTGGTGGAGTATGCACCTGAAAATCCCGTCAAATGTGAAATACTTCCCTGTGAGTCGTTAGCAAGGAAGCAAGGAAGACTCCCCTCCAGAGGCCTCAAAAACAATGTAGGATTTTGTCAATGCTCTCAGTTGTCTGTCTAGAGGGTTAAGACTTTACTTTCGAAGACACTACAAATTTAGGGTGCAGTATATAGAGAAAACATGCTGAAACTGATCTGGAAGCTTCCTCCCACTGGTAGCTTTCATCATAGTACGAGCTGCTATGATGGCAGCTGGAGGAGAAAGTCATCAGCAGTCTTCCCCAGCTATCAACCTTACATGCTACACAATATCAAACTCTCAGGCAAGATGTGTCCATTGGAGCTACAGTGCCATAACTGTTATGGACTAACCAAGATCTGATTGAATCTGAGGTCCACTCCCCAGGAAGGAGGTCATCCCTGGTACTGTGGACCTAGTCAAAGACACATAGTTGAGGAAGTTGCTACTTCTGTTATGCTAAACAGGTATGGGGTATGTCAAACTGACTCCTAAATATGTATGATTGTATTCATGGACTACAGCTGTCCTCAGCCTTGGTCAGAGAAGCTTTGTAAAGCAAAGAGAAGCTAATACAAAGATTCACAGCTGGTGCAGATATTGAGAATAAGTAAATGTTAATGCTCAACCTCAAGTAGACCTCCATATTGCCCCTTTCAAGGCTCAGGGAACATTATGGAAAACAGGGGTAGAAAAAAAATGTAGGGGCTGGAGAGGTGGCTCAGGGGTTAAGCCTCTGCCTTGCAGGCGGAAGGTCCTGAGTTCGGATCCTAGACCCACATATAGACGCCGGGCAGGAGCGAGGGCGACCTGCGTTTCTGGTCCTGGTAGGGCGGAGCCTGTGAATCCCGGGGCAGAGTAAACAAGGAGGAGGTGGAGGCGTCCATGGTGGTTCCCGAATTCATCCGTGGTTCTACACACACACATACATACACACACGTACATACACACACGCGCACACATGCATACACAATTGAATAATAAATTAAAAAAAAACATTTAAAAAATGTAAAAGCAGGACAACAAGAATGAGGATAGTAAAATGCTGTCTTATGGGCATGCCATGGCTACTGCACTCAGTTGCTTGAACAAGACTAGACCCATCAGGATTCCCTACCACTACCACCATACCAGAGAACTAACTGGCAGTTGATGGCTACTGAGAGAGGGGGAAATCTCTGTCTTCAGTGGCATAGCCACTGTTAGTTTCCCAGGCTCCAAAGGCTAGCTCCAAGCCCATGTCCACACAGACAGTCCTGATTAAACTCAGTGGATCACAAAACAGAAACAAAAGACAATAATGGGAGAAGGGTTTGTTGGAAGAAGAAGAGAAAATAAGGATAAGGGAGGAACTGTGGCTAGAATATATCATATACATTGCGATGTTATTAAAAATAAACTAATTTAAAGAAGAAACATCTTTTTCCATGCAAATAAAGCGTTCTCTTTCTCTTCCAGTCCCATGAGCGTCGGGAGCCACAGGTAACTGTATAGACATGGTGAGGTCCACAAACTACATCTCACACAGCCAATCCTGAAAATGACACCGAAATGGTATCAAAAACCCCCACTTACAAAGATATGAGTCTCTTAAGGCAGTTGACCCCAAGTTCCATGTGTTTTGCCAAGAAGCACGAGAAGGGCCTGAAGAAAGCCATGAACCCCAAGGAGGTGAAACCCAAAGTGCTAAAGGGTCCCAGCCACAAGCTCAGTCAGCTTGCCCTCATCGCCCATCCTAAACTGGGAAGCAAATCCATACCTACATGGCCAAGAGTCAAAGGCTCCAGTCAAAGGCTAAGACCAAGGCCCAGGTCAAAGCCAAGGCTGCAGCTTCAACTCCACCTCAGGCTCCCAAAGGTGCCCAGGCCGCTGTGAAGGCCCCACAGTAAAGGCCTCTCTCTGTCTGCCATTGTGAAGACAGATGGACTGGTGTGATTTCCCCCTATCCTCTTTGCAGATGGCTGGTTTTCTGTGTAGTTTGTATAAATAAACCTGAAGCAGGCTCTGTTAAAAGAGAGAGAGAGAGAGATCCTGTTACAGTAATAATACTCCCTTTGTTTATTAACTGTTGGCTGTTGGTTGTATTCAGAAGCATTGACTACTTCTCCAGCAAATGGAAAAATGTAATCTTCTGAAAGTCATTGATACATCAAAAGCACTTCTGGGTAGTGAAAGATATCCTTAATATTTTACAATACCAACAAATATATTCAGGGTATACTTTGCTTTCTGTCATTACAACAAAAAAAAGTCCATTTGAATTGTATAGTTTGAAAACAGCAAAATCAAAATGTGAATTAAACAGAAAAGTACAAAAGCCAGCTAGTTTACCATATTTTTATTTTATAAAAAGTGATGTAATTTTGTAGAAAAATGAATTATATAAACTGTAGGGGTCAATAAGATAGCTCAGTGGGTAACTTTGATTCTGGGTAGTCCACATGGTGGAAAGAAAGTTGCAAAGCTATCCCCTAACCTCCATCCATGTACCATGACAGGCATATTCTCTCTCTCTCTCTCTCTCTCTCCTCTCTCTCTCTCTCTCTCTCTCTCTCTCCCTCTCCCCCTTCCTTCCTTCAAATAAATAAAATATTTAAAATAACTGTACTCTGTCATCCTTTAAAACTTTACTTCTTATTAGTGGGTGTGGTGTATGTACATACATGTGTGCATGTGTCATAACATGTGAAAGTCAGAGAACCTTATGAAATCAGTTCTCTTTTCACTTTTACATGAGTTCTTGGAATTAAATTCAGGCCCTCAAGCTTTCATAATAAGTGCATTTAACCAGCTGAGCCACTTTGTTGGCCTATGGTTTATCACATTTTTAAGCCACTACTGAAAGTGGTGTTTAAATTTTAGTCTTCCTACGTCCGGTGCTTAAACACACAAACATAAGGAGCATTTCCTGCTGCCCAACTGTAATAGTTGACCCTTAATTTTCTTTAGCGATTATATTCTGATTGAAGGAAAATTGCTCTAAGAAGATGGGAAACTCCAGGAGACATGGCCCAATAAGGATTTAAAAGGATTATTTTGTCTGATAACAAAAGCAGGGCAGTGGGAACAAACCAGAACAAGAATGTTCAATTACAACCCAATGTCCAAGTAAAAACAGAAAGATGCATCTGTGTTTTATCCTGTTGAGTTTTTTTTTCAAGATCTAGTTCTAAATCTATGTACATTCAATTTGTCATTGCAAGACATTGTAAGCAAGAGACAATGGTTCCCATGGCCACCTGTCAGGCACCGAGAAATGGTTAGGGTCTGCAGAGCTTCTGAAGGGAAAATGAGCTTTCATGGCTTGTTACAATGCTCTAGGAGAAAGAACTAACTGGAAGATGATGTTCCCATTACCCACAACTGGGAAAAAAAGTGGAAGGAGACATTAAATTCAGAGTTCCCTGTTGGTCATGATGAGCTTCAGATGCCTGTCTTACATCCAAGTAGAAACAGAAAAGAGCAGATTGTAAGTTAAGTGCAGCACAAAGCAAAGCCTAAGTGTTCTAGGAAAGGTCCAAGATTCTCAAATACTACACCTCACACAACTGTTCCATACAAATGGGTCAGAGAAGTTAATAAAATGCTGACATATTAGGGTATGAAACCATCTCAAGGGAAATCTAAGAATTTTGGAACACTAAAGTGAAAAAAATTATAAATTTCAAATCTGAGGTACTCAGGACAGTTTATAAATACAATCTCTGGGCAATGCCGCTAAATATTTAGGTAAGCAGCAAAAGAATTAATTCCTCCCATAAAAGAATAAGTTAAAAATATGTAGATTGAGTTAATTAAAAAGAAAAAATAATAATTAGCCATTTCTAAAAATTCTTTTACACATCATTACAAAGTCCAAAATAATGGGACCATTTTGCTGTCCCATGGGTTTTGGAGGGAACAGATGGCGTTTCTGTGGTACAATAAGATAAATACTCCTAACTGCAGTCTGAACATTCTACAGAGATGAGAGGCCATTATGCCACTCAGGGCAGCCTGCAGTAATTAGGTGAAGTAATTAGTGAGACTTCACTACAACACCATCATTTATAAGTGGAGGGGAATCAGTGTGCCACTCTTGGTGAAAATACACACTGCGAGGTTGTATCTACTGGTCATGGCATATTCAATTACAGCCCAATGTCCAAACAAAAACAGAAAGATGTATCTGCCGTTTTTATCCTGTTGAATTTTCCAAGATCTAGTTCTAAATCTTATACACTCAATTTTTCATAGTTTTATCATTGCTGTATTTCATTCCAAATCCAGAACACTAACAAAGGCCAATGAAAGCATTTCTTGAGTATGGCAATGCTTAGAGAATTAAGAGAGGGAGGAAGGTGAATGGATATCTGGGACATTTCTTGGGGGAATTATCATAAGAATGTATGCTATTTAGAGCAAAAGTATTTGAGACCATACCATAGGGTCAAGAAAAAATAGTTCACCTTCAGCTGTGGATATAGTTGAGCACTAGGGCACTTGCCTGGCATGCACAAAGCCCTGAGTTTCATTCTCATATTCTTAAAACAAAACAAAATAAAAGCTCATCCTATGTTCATTAAAATGTCTGATTTCAAGTGTTCTGGTTACCAGCAAAGAGTTAGGAGAAGTTCCCTTATTCCCCCAGAGTTTAAGTACCATGACTACATCTTCAAGGGACTGAAGCCTCTAAGATATACACATCATGCATAATGTCATAGTTAGCCTGAATGGCTGCCAATAAATTCATGACCAAAAGGTTTAAGGGAGCAGGGGCTTTATCTTGGCTTATAATTACCAGGTTATAGTTTCTTGTCCAGCTTGGCAAGACAGCCCACACCAATACCAAGGGTCAAAGGAACTGGACCTACCAAATCCACAGAACTGCTAAAAAGTGACAGTCCTCACTTGCCAGACCAGCATGTTTGGCCAAGTATATGGAAGGTACCAACTTCCTCAACCAGTTCCCTCCATCTTATTCACCTGCCCAGAGATTAGTTCTGCCCACCATGGACTGGGTTTTCCCCATCAATTAGATAATCTGCTGCAGAATTGCTCAGCGGCTAATTTCTCAAAACTGTGCCCAGAGTTCAGCCCCCAGCTGCCAAATTGACACATGTATCTAACTATGACACATCCTGCCACATTCACCTCCTGCCACATTCACCTCCTTCCTTTGTTTCTTTTTAAGGCCCTTACCATACAGTAGAGGCTGTCCTCAAACTTATGAGTCTTCTTCATCAGTCTCTAAAACATTGGAATTATGGGTATAAACCGCCACTCCTGGTTCAATTACTCATAGCCATTCAATATGGATCAAACATCAAGACACGAAAGTAAGGTGACCCTGAGAACCACCTCCCTCCCCACACACACACTATCTTCATAATTACCCCTAACCCCACATTATGATTCTTGTTTTTAATAAAATAAATCCTCTTTGTTCACAGACAAGCCATTCACAGATTTGATTTCCTAAGCCTCTGGTCAGTAATTAATACATAATGTTTACTATTTCCTGTGTGCTAGGCACTGTGCAAACCACCTTACATAAGGGATCCCATTCAGGCAGGCATGGCCTCTGCAGTGGATTCTTGTTGTTATCTATGGTATTAAGATGGAAACAGAAGACCTAGCATGCATGTGCATATGTGCCACACACACTTGCATACACATGTGCACATGCATGCAAGTGCAGATACACACCTACACCATATACACACACCTGCATACATATGTGCACACCACACGCCCACACACATGTATACACACATCTACATACACATGTACACACACATACCTGCATACATATGTGCACATGCACTCACCCCCCAAACACAGATTCTTGGCCCTGGGTAGGTGAGGTGGGTCAGTGGATCAGGCACTTGCTCACAACCTGGGACCTGAGTTCGGTCCCAGGAGCTGACGGGGTGGAAAGAGAGAACTTATTTCTGGAAATAGTCTTCTACCTCCACCTGCATGTCGTTTCGTTGTTCTCTCCTGATTCTCTCTCTCCAAATAAATAAAGTCAAAGACTCTGTCAAAGCGGCAAGGGGTGTTAGTGGCGAAGGAAGGATCCGAACACAGACCATCTGGCACCACAGCAAACAGTACTTTTCTGCGGCTCCTTTTCCCCTAAGCCAGATCCAGTGGTTGCCATGTCATCAGGGGTTGACCAAGAAGGGTCAGCTTGTTGACTGACTCCATGTTGGCAGGCTTGACATCCAGTGTGAAGCTCGTGCCCCCCCCCAGGGCTGCATTTCGATCAGGCTGGGCCGTCGCCCCCCCACATTATCCCCCCTCCCGCCGTGATGAATGATCAGCCACAAGCCGCCCGGCTGCTGCAGCTGAGCCATGAGAGCAGCTGAGTCCCTTCGGAGGGCTTGGGATAATAGCCCGCTACCCTTGTCAAACCCCGAGATGCCAGGCACAGCCCCTCAGTTGGAAGCTTGACAGGCCTTGAAGAAGATGTCAGCTCGCTGGGCCGCCCCGAGGACAAGGACCCGCGAATTGCCAAAGCGCCCTGGCGGGACCTGCAGAGCCCGGGAGGCAGGGGAGGGCTTCCGGGCCCCTGGCTCACTTACTCCCCTGACCACCCGCTGCCACCCTCACCTATCTAGCCATCTACCCACACATCCTCCATCAATTTCTTCATCTAGAATCCACCATCCGTCCATTGATTAATCCAGCCATCCATCCACTCTTTTGTACATTCATGTAGGAATCCGTCCATCCATCCAACACCTGCTCGTCCGTACATAGTTTCTATTTTTTTAATTTTTTTCTTAGTTTTACAAGCATATTGAGTAATTATCCCTGTTCCCCTCCTTCTCTCCTCCCTCCTTTCTTCTTTCTCTTCCCTTCACTACTTCCCTTCCCTTCATCATCCATCCCACCCCTCCCACCTTCCTGTCTGTCTGCTTTATGGGTCCCAGAGTTCCCTCTGAACTCTGCTCTACTGGGGTACAGGCCTCTGTGGCAGACCAAATAGCCTTTCTTGGGTCACCCACTTATAGGTCCATCCATCCATCCACCAACCCATCTGTCATAATTAGGCACAGGTATCAACTTGACAGTTGAGGGTTGAGCTCTGGGCACATTTGTGGAGAATTCATGGTTGAGTTAAGCCCAGAGCAAACCTGCAGGAGATTGTCTAGCTGATTGGGAAGGCCCAGCCCAGGGTGGGTGGGACTAGGCCCGGAATAAATACGGAGAGCTGATTGAGGAAGTTGGCATCCTTGTATATACTTGGCCAGCTGCTGGTCTGGCAAGTAAGGATGTCCTCTCCTCAGCCATTATGTAGAGATGATGTGGCCAGTTCCCTTGGCCCTGGTGTTGGTGTGAGCTCTCCTGTCAAGCTGCACTGAGAATTGTAACCAGACTATTGTAAGAAAATAAACTCCTTGTTCCCTTAGGCCATTTGATGGTGATTTGTCAGCAACCATGCAGGCGTACTGCAACACCATCCATCCATTCACCCAATTCATTCACCAACCACCTATCCATTTGAATATTCATCTACCATCCATCCATCTACCTTCCATCCATCCATCCATTTATCTACCCATCCATCTACCATCCATCCATTTGTATGTTCATTTATTCATTCATTGTTCCATCCACCCATTCACTCACCACACCCTCCTGTCTCCAGCCCTATATGTTCATGGTTCTTTGCCAGCTTCATGCCCTGCCCTTCCCTGTGGTGGAAGCTGACTTGGCCCAGTTCTTTGTTGGGAGGTCACTGTGGGCATCACCCTGGAAGGACTGAGGCTGGTTTCAGGAAGGGACACTGGGTTCCCACAAGAATGGGTCGCTAGTCAGGCCCAATAGTGGAGGCTGAGCAGGTGGGTCATGAGTTCAAGGTTACCCTAGGCCACATAGTGAGCCCTGACAACAGCAGGTTAATAAAGACCCAGAAAATGGCTCTGGATTCCTGTCACACTGTGATAGCCCAAATTTGGGCTATCACAGTGTGACAGGAATCCAGAGCCATTTTCTGGTCTTTATTAACCTGCTGTTGTCAGGGCTCACTATGTGGCCTAGGGTAACCTTGAACTCATGACCCACCTGCTCAGCCTCCACTATTGGGCCTGACTAGCGACCCATTCTTGTGGGAACCCAGTGTCCCTTCCTGAAACCAGCCTCAGTCCTTCCAGGGTGATGCCCACAGTGACCTCCCAACAAAGAACTGGGCCAAGTCAGCTTCCACCACAGGGAAGGGCAGGGCATGAAGCTGGCAAAGAACCATGAACATATAGGGCTGGAGACAGGAGGGTGTGGTGAGTGAATGGGTGGATGGAACAATGAATGAATAAATGAACATACAAATGGATGGATGGTAGATGGATGGGTAGATAAATGGATGGATGGATGGAAAGGTAGATGGATGGATGGATAGATGAATATTCAAATGGATAGGTGGGTTGGTGAATGAATTGGGTGAATGGATGGATGGTGTTGCAGTACGCCTGCATGGTTGCTGACAAATCACCATCAAATGGCCTAAGGGAACAAGGAGTTTATTTTCTTACAATAGTCTGGTTACAATTTCCAGTGCAGCTTGACAGGAGAGCTCACACCCAACACCAGGGCAAGGGAAATGGCCACATCATCTCTACATAATGGCTGAGAGAGGGACAATCCTTACTTGCCAGACCAGCATGGCTGGCCAAGTATATACAAGGATGCCAACTTCCTCAATCAGCTCTCCGTATTTTATTCCAGGGCCTAGTCCCACCCACCATGGGCTGGGCCTTCCCAATCAGCTAGACAATCTCCTGCAGGTTTGCTCTGGGCTTAACTCAACCATGAATTCTCCACAAATGTGCCCAGAGCTCAACCCTCAACTGTCAAGTTGATACCTGTGCCTAATTATGACAGATGGGTTGGTGGATGGATGGATGGACCTATAAGTGGGTGACCCAAGAAAGGGCTATTTGGTCTGCCACAGAGGCCTGTACCCCCAGTAGAGCAGAGTATCAGAGGGAACTCTGGGACCCATAGAAGCAGACAGACAGGAAGGTGGGAGGGAGTGGGATGGATAGATGAAGGGAAGGGAAGTAGGAAGGGAAGGAAAGAAGAAAGGAGGGAGGAGAGAAGGAGGGGAACAGGGATAATTACTCAATATGCTTGTAAAACTAAGAAAAAAATTAAAAAAATAGAAACTATGTACGGACGAGCAGGTGTTGGATGGATGGACGGATTCCTACATGAATGTACAAAAGAGTGGATGGATGGCTGGATTAATCAATGGACGGATGGTGGATTTCTAGATGAAGAAATTGATGGAGGATGTGTGGGTAGATGGCTAGATAGGTGAGGTGGGGCAGCGGGTGGTCAGGGGAGTAAGTGAGCCAGGGGCCCGGAAGCCCTCCCCTGCCTCCCGGGCTCTGCAGGTCCAGCCCAGGGCGCTTTGGCAATTCCGGGTCCTTGTCCTCGGGGCGGCCCAGCGAGCTGACATCTTCTTCAAGGCCTGTCAAGCTTCCAACTGAGGGGCTGTGCCTGGCATCTCGGGGTTTGACAAGGGTAGCGGGCTATTATCCCAAGCCCTCCGAAGGGACTCAGCTGCTCTCATGGCTCAGCTGCAGCAGCCGGGCGGCTTGTGGCTGATCATTCATCACGGCGGGAGGGGGGATAATGGGGGGGGCGACGGCCCAGCCTGATCGAAATGCAGCCCTGGGGGGGGGCACGAGCTTCACACTGGATGTCAAGCCTGCCAACATGGAGTCAGTCAACAAGCTGACCCTTCTTGGTCAACCCCTGATGACATGGCAACCACTGGATCTGGCTTAGGGGAAAAGGAGCCGCAGAAAAGTACTGTTTGCTGTGGTGCCAGATGGTCTGTGTTCGAATCCTTCCTTCGCCACTAACACCCCTTGCCGCTTTGACAGAGTCTTTGACTTTATTTAGTTTGAGAGAGAATCAGAGAGAGAACAAGACACGACATGCAGGTGGAGGTAGAAGACTATTTCCAGAAATAAGTTCTCTCTTTCCACCCCGTCAGCTCCTGGGACCGAACTCAGGTCGCCAGGTTTGTGAGCAAGTGCCTGATCCACTGACCCACCTCACCTACCCAGGGCCAAGAATCTGTGTTTGGGGGTGAGTGCATGTGCACATATGTATGCAGGTATGTGTGTGTACATGTGTATGTAGATGTGTGTATACATGTGTGTGGGCGTGTGTGTGTGCACATATGTATGCAGGTGTGTGTATATGGTGTAGGTGTGTATCTGCACTTGCATGCATGTGCACATGTGTATGCAAGTGTGTGTGCACATATGCACATGCATGCAGGTGTGTATGTGTACACGATTATGCAGGTGTGTGCAT